>VNJV01006910.1:0-24586 GCA_008042635.1 Drosophila nikananu
GACGCGGCCGGGATCTAGGCAATTTCAGCAAGGTGGCATATTATTATCAATGCAATTAACACCCTTCATGGGAGGTTCTATCTCTTTCGCTTACTCAACAAAAAAATAAGACAAATAATTAAATTATATTCAGCCTAATACATATATTAATATAAAGCGTTGGAAATTATCTTTAATTCTTTCTGATATCAAATTAGACGAATATCTCAAAAAGTATTATTTATTATTATTTTATAATGTGTAAAAAAAAAAGGAATATTATTTCCAGTAACATTTTTAATGAAGACTTCCGAATCATATTCTTTTATTGTCTTATATTCTTTTATTTCATTCTACAATGTATTCAAATACAATTTTAAATCAAAATTATAAGATCAGCTCCGTTTAAAGACCTCATTTTAAGTGAAACCCCAAATATTTGCAAGATTTCATGACAGAAAAGGTATCCTCTTTACAATATGATATACCTTTCCAAATCCACCCATGTATTTTTAAACCCTGATCGCATAGCTTAAGTTCCGGCTGCAATAAGCCGAGTCATTATTTACCTGTGATTTTTGGCTAACCTTTTTCCCACTCTCTCGTGGAAAAACAATGGAGATTGCTCTGCAATTATTGCACCGACGGGTAATTGCATTGATTATCAATTGAGCATTTACCTCAATATTACATCAGATGATCCAGCAAGTTCACACGAGCGGGGGAATCCCTAAGGCCCAAGACCAGTAACAAGTGTTTGTGAGAGCGGATGTATCTATGTATCTATGAGTTGGCATGTATCTATGTTGCGGAAACATGTTGCTGCAACAGTGGCCAGCGCTGCTCTTTTTTCTCTTTTGACTTAATTTACCAAATTTTTTAACGAAATGCCGAAAGTGTCATTTAACGAAGCCAAATTTTTAACGAAATAACGTTATTAACGTCACTTTTGGCAACTTTTAAAAAGAGAAAACAGAGCTTTTCACCACAGCGGAATGAAGTGGGATTGAAATCTGAGAGAGCAAAAGGATTTGGTGAATGTAATTTACAGAAATGAGAGAGCAACAGAGTTTTGGAATGAATTGGAACAAAACGGAACAGAGAGTAACAGAAGAATAACAGACGGCGGGATATTCAAAAATAATATATATAAACAGAGAGCAACAGAATAAGTGTGTGTGTCGGCGGGATTCAAAATTCAAAAAATAAAACTCGTGGCGTGCGGTTGTTACCCGTCAATTGTTCTCCTCCGCGCGGCCAAGTTTGAATATCGAAAGAGGACTGGAAAAACGTGCGCCTTGTGAATTTCGCATTTTTTACTGAGGCACAAATTTAAAGATTTTAAGTCACTCGAAAACGGCTCGAACAACAACCAAAACCAAAACATAGTGACGCCGAAAGCTTCGTTTGTGTTGTGCTCGCAGATATAGATTCAGATATAGCGGCTATAAAAGCAAGCGCCAACGGCCGCAGCCTTCACTTCGTTTCAGTCCGGCAACCGTTCAGCAGGAAAATAAAGTAATTTCAAGAGACTAAGCGGAACCTGTGTTCAGCGAAAGGAAACATTCTGAATTTTTGTAAAAATAATAAAAAAAAATACGTGCATAAATAAATCTCACAAAAAATATTTTTATAAAAACTTATACAAAAAGCGAAAAAAAGCCAAATACATATTTTAAAAAATCCAGAATTCCCGCTTACCGCAATTCTCAATTTTTTCCCGCATCTCTGACCTTCCAAGAAAGCAAAATTTGACATTAAACACGAAGCAACAAAGCAACAAGTGAACATCGCATCGCACGAGCGCAGCAGCCAAGTTGAGATACTCAGATTGAGATACCGAGTTAATACCCAAAGTGTGTGTGTGCAAATGAATCGCGGTACTTCTTGGCAAAACGCGAGTGAAAGAGTTTCAAAAACGCGCATTTCGCGGCGGCAACCTGCTACTTACAGCCTACAGCCCATCACCTGTATCTTGTAACTTGTTACCTGTAACTTGTAACCTGTAACCCCGTGCCGGTCGGTGCCCAGCACAGAAATCGAACGAAGCGAACAGTTTCCTACCCGAGAGCGAGCGGCGGCAGCAAACACAATTACGAAAATGTAATAAACGTTAAACGTTTAATTATAACCGAAAATATAAGAAAAACACAACTCGAACGTGGAGCAGCTTTCAAAATTGGCAGCCATTAACATTTCGGGTCGAAAAATTAAGCGCTACAAATTGGAGGCACAGAAAAAATCAGATCGAATGTGGAAAAGTACCGGGAGTACCAAGAGGAAACATTAAAAAACAATTATAATCTTTATGCGTTTGTAAATGCCGCTGCATGTAACTGATTGGTCAAGTCTTGACGGCTGCAGTGACGACAGCGGGGAGCTAAAACCGAGTGCTTAAACCAATACCAAATACCAATTGCTTATCTGTAATCTCTGTCTTTTGTCTCGACGGCCTGCGTCAGTTGACCGAATTGCAGAAGAGCAAGGGATCGGGAACGGGAACGGGTATCCGTATCGCATCCCAACTACCTGCCTGCTTGCTGGTCAGCAACAATAATAATCTCTGGATATAGCCATATCACCGCTGACCGGCGTTTTTGTGGCCCTTTCTGCTGTTGTTGTTGTTGTTGTTTTCGCATGATGGTGCCACCTTGCAGCCAACGGCAGCAACAACATCTTTCCAGCATTGTTTCTGCCTTCTGGACGCCTTCTTTGTGTGTCGGTTTTTTATTCTGTGTTGTCAAGGGTGCGCCGCACACGCAGAGAAAAAAAGAGCCATATTCTAAAAATTATTAATAATATTAAAAACCTTAAATTGCTTTCCTTTAAGCCCAACCAACTAGTTGTCAAACTCTTCTTTATTGTAAAGAAATACCCTTTAATGGCTTGCCAATAACAAAATTTCCTCACTAAATTGATTTCAAGCTGAATTTCTTTCTGTGGAATGGCGGCAAGAACAACTTTCGATGATATTCGACCGATATTGATCCGGCGATGATGTCATAAGTGACCAAAATACAGAGACAGGGACAAGGGACCGCGGAATGCCCGGTCTTGGGCATTTCCTCGAATTGAATCGAGATCCCCAATAAAATCGCGGCGGCGTCTATCGCGCTGCCATCGCACAATTGTGCGTGCAACAGGAAATATTTTATGCTCAGCAAACACACACAAAACTGTGTGTTTTTGTTGTTGTTGTTTTTGTATGCCTGTATTTATACTTTTTGCGTGCAAACACTTCCGACATTTTAAATGCAGCGAGCGAAGCGATCGGACCGGCTAAATAAATCAACATCAACATCGGCAGCAACAGCAACAGCAACAGCAACAGTAGCCGTAGCTGTTGCAATAACAACAACTGGGCCCTGCTACTGCATATATGTACATATATATATGCAGCGGACCCGCCCCCTCCCTTTCAGCCCGCTCATCTCCCGCTCACTGCATATAAATGATTTTAATCAACGACGGGCAGCAACAACATTAATAACAATAAATGACAATCAGCATCAGGCGGCGGTATAACAAATGCCATTTTGCATATGGACTTACCATATATGGAGTACGAAAACGGCAAATTTAGATGTCAATCCGCGAGACTTTGATCGGTGATGGCTGTCAATCTTGTGCTTGAGCTCCAGATTGCACAACTTCATTGTTGAGGCATCATGGAGAAGTGATTAAGTTGAAATCAGACAATGTCAATCGAGGGAAAAGTACCCGATCTTGTGGGAAATCATTCCTCTAACTAGTTTCATTTCAATTTTAGATAAACCACAATTAAATGAAAAACATCTGCGGCAAAGCAACTTAAATAAGGCAAATCCATAACAACCAAAACTGTGTTACACAAAGTACTTAAGCAGCAAGCAACAAGAGTACTTAGGCAAACATTTAGTTTCGACATTATACAATAATTAGAAACCCAAACAAATACGCAAACCAAAGCGAGAAACAAACAACAAACAACAAACGTCAAACATCGGCAGACAACACAAATCGTTCGCTATGAAGAAGCTGTCACTGAACGTAAGTACCAATCTCTGTTCGGGCCACAAGAACTGTTGACATCAACACCCGGTCCTCCACACATACCATACATATAGTATTTAATGCAAACAACATGTTGTCCCAACAAAGGGCCGTCGTGCACTTTTTCAAGTTCAGGAACGGAGTCCCTAGGGGGGGGACCGTGTCATGTTAATGAACTTGAAAAGACTCTCGATCGCTGGCGCAGAGATCATGATCCCAAAGGCTGGCGATGATGAGCACCATGACGAAGTGTCTTTCTGCACTTGGTGGCACTGGCGGCGTTTCGAATTAAACTGAAGATTCTGAGAAGTCGAGATTGAGATTGAAACAACAGCTTCGAAGACGTCAATTGAAAGGAAAATTGAATGGAGACATTCAGGTCAATTGACAAGTCTGACAAGCCGGCAAATGAAAGAATCGATGGTACATCTAGACTTGAGCAAGATCATAGTCCAAAGTTGAGTAGATACTAGAGGAAGAGATCTTGAACTGGCGTATTCAGTTTAGTAAATTATTTTTCATAATCTTTCACTTTAATTTCCATGCTCTTATGAGCCTTAAGAAGTCTTCTCTGGCCCTTGCAAAAACGTTGTGAAAACATTTTTAATTTCACTCTTTATGGCCCTGCTCAAATCGCAATCGCTGTCTTCCCAGATCCCCACTATTTATTGGTTAACGGTCAATGGATTGACCTTCGTCTTTTGCGGCTTGCCAGAGACTGAAGTGGCTCTAATTGAATTCTGCGATAAATCACTGCCACGCGCCACCTCAGAACCGAAAGAGATCCGCCGCCCTGGCTAATTGAAAAGCAATTGTGGCGCACTCAACTAGGCGTGCCTGTGTGTGAGTGGATCAGACCGCACTCTCTCCGGGGTTAATGTGTGCCAGAAGATACCGCCACTCTTGTCCAGATACAAATACATTTCGCAGATACGCGACGACTTTGATGTTGGCAATTCAAGAGACCGGCCCGCCTCGCCTCTCCTCGCGGCAGTCATTGGCCATATATCATACAATATACAATATGCATATGCTCTTACCATGCATATGCACATATGTATGGTACATATATCCATTTATCCATATAGTATATGTACTTTGCGATGCTCTCGTATAATTGTATGTTTGTGTGCCATAACATCTGCCAACTGTTCCCGACTTGTGTCGTTTGGCTTATTTCCTCCAGCAGTTCAATGCCCCAAAACTCAGTTGCTGGCGGTTAGTTTATTTGCCTCTTCGATTGCTTATTTATTTTGGCTTGATCGTGGGGACACCACCGCGATCCCTGAAGCATTATGATCACAGTGTGAAAAAGGGGAATGCTTTATAGCCGGGGAAAAGTCCCAGGGGAGTCCCATCGGGAAACTTTATGAATGAGAGCACTGGAGTGATATCTCAGCCCACTTACACTGTATCCACATCCTCTTATCGACTATCCGCTTTATCGTCAGTGTCATATCTTTGTCTGTCTTTCACTAACTCCAGTGCATGACTCAACGTTAATTCCGAGCATTTGGGGTGAGGGGCGGCAATCGCTCGGAATCATGGCCAACACAATTCGCATTGGAATTGGCTGATGCAACCGCGAGGCTTACGGTCGGGAGTCGTTTTATGGCCTGTCTGCAAATAAAATTAATTTTCGCCTTTTATGGCCATGCCCCGCTAACTCCTAACCAGGCCTAAACTTCACATATCTCGACTGCATGTAATTATTATTTTATGCTGAACAAATCAATTAGTTGTCGCGCTTGTGGCGGTTATTAATAAAAGATCGTTAAATTATTAATGGGTTCTTATGTCGGCAGGCAAATAATAAAATGCGGTAATGAGCCATGAAAATGAACAACAAATTGACAAAACGCCATTAAAACTTCACAATAAACAATAACAATAATAACAGCGGCAGTCAATAATAAAACAAATAACAAAAACAACAGCAAAAGGTAATAACATCAACAAAAAAAAAATTGAAAACGGGGGCCCGTCGAAGTCGAAAAGTTTGGAGGGACCCCACAGCGGCACAGGTTACCAAATACGTATGTCTGCGGTATACAAATGTTTAATGATTGATTTTCATGTCATGTAATCGCAATGGGGAGCGGGCTGAAACTAGTTTCAGGCATTTAGCCAATTTAATTGACGTCAACTCGCTCCGATCTGCTCGCACACATTTCTTCCGTCCTTGGCCGTACCTCTCACAGATTGCAGTTGCAGTCGCTGGCGGAGTTGTAAGTGACCTTATTGGACCACTAGCATTGGCCAATACAGAAACCAATCAAGGCGCTCGAATAAAATGTAATAGAACCCCAAAAGCCAAATGCACAGATCGAAATATTAAAAACTAATGGCTTCTTTATATATTTTGTAGAACTTTGATTGATTTGATTTATAGAAAGTGTACATAAAAGTATATAAGAGTTTTTCAATGCTGAAGGTATTTATTTTGCATTTATTTACCCCGCTTTAAATTGTTTTCTTTCATTTTTCCCTGTGCATCATCAGATCCGTTTTGAGGCATTTCTCGGCATTCTTGGAAAGCACGAGCGGCTGTATAGGCTGTCCGTATGTCAGGCAGCGAGTGCACTTATGGGTTATAGCCAGCTTACTCTGCTGCTTGCTATCTACTAAATGCGGCCCCGTCTGCCGCTGCCTTTTCCACGCTTTTTTATTCACACCCGATCGTTCAATGGCCGCTCTTTGTAATTGGTTCTTTGATCGTTTTCGCCTCACCGCACACTCTCTGGCTGTGTGACTCATTTCCGTTTGACATTCGTGGAATGAAGCACCGAGCGCACACTTGTATCCAATTGTATTTTGGCAAAATCATTTAGCAAATCTCTGAAATATAGGTCGACGATTTGAAATATTTCAAATATTTTTGGGGGGTATTTTTGTTCCGTTTGGATGGTGCCACGTTTTAGTAATGATGGCCAACAATAGAGTCGGAAAATGGGGTAGGGTAATGAACTAATTTGATAATTGCTGGTAGAATAACTATATTTTGAATATGTATTAACTTATAATGATTTGTATTATTATTAATATTAATTACTTCTTGAGCTCCTCAGGGTTAAGCTTTCCTAATTTCTCTGCTGTAAAAGCACTTATTGATCTAATCTAATAATCTAATAATTACAAAATTCCAGACTAAAGGCTTTCACTTCCTTATATAAAGTAGTTTCCAGCTTAAGCCTCTTAAAGTAGTTCCTTGGTTTCTAATCCCTTAATTAAATAATTCTCAAGCTTCTCCAAAACGTAACACTTTCACTTCAATATGTTCTATTTCGAACTTAAACCCCTTGATGTGGTGACTTCGTGTGGCATTTACTTTTAATCAGCTTAAGTGTGACTCTGAGTGAGTGAGGATTCCGCGAACCGAAAATAAACCACACCTTGCCGATCGGAGAATCAGAGATTCGATTCCCAATTCCCGATCTTCGATTCCCATCCCCTCTCTCTGCTGTTTCTCCCCAATTTTCATCCGTCAGAATGAGACTTCCAGCTGCGGGGCGTAATGGCCCTATCGAGAGCTCAACACCCGCTGGGTTACGTTTCATTAATACGATTCACGTAGCCATAACATTCAGATCGAGCCCGAAACTTAATTATGTGATTTATATGCTTTTCGATTTTATTTAAAACAAAGCGCTCAGCAGCAGCTTTAGCGGTGGGGCGACAACAACAACAAATTCACCGAAAATTGGCACAATCAGCAAAACGGCGATCCGTTTTTTTCTCTCGCCGAATATTTTGCAAATAATTTCCTCAATGGACTTGGTTATTTATATACAAATTCAAAAGCATACTCGTCGCATACATACCTTTCTGAGAGTGAAACGTGTGACACGCTTCTGTGCGCCTCGGACTCGAGATACAAACACAGCACAGATGCCAGGCACAAGTCTCCGGCTCAATTTTGGGCTCAAACTCTGGCTCAAGACTCAAAAAAAGTTGCCCGCCTCGCCGCTGCACTGAGTCGAGTATGATAATTTGGCTTGCATTTGGAAAACGAGCTGAAACCAGTTCGCCAAGCTAAATTGTTTTGCTTTCAATTAAACTAATAAAATGCCAATTGTCGTGAGTGAGTATGCACGTATGTCCGTCTGTTTGTTTGCCTCTTGCTGGTTTGTCTGTCTGCTTGTGCCAAATGGTCGCCCAACTGGCTGGCAAAGTCGCGCGACAACGTCAGCAGCCTAGCCACACAATAATGTATGCAATGTATATATGGCCAGCGGCCAGCGACTGCATTTCTCGATCGCATGTTGTTGCTATTACGTTGGAGCTGTAGCTCTGGCCTGTGTGTAAGCCAAGGGAGAGGGAGGGAAAGAGGTGGGACAGAGCTGGCAGATTAATTGGTGAGCCAGTACACCATGGCGTATGAGTGATGCAGGAGGCAATTAGTTCAATAAAGGGTCTCCATGGAAATGTTATAATCGCCTAGGAAATTTTACAGCGAATAGAAGCTGTAGAATAAATAATAATTATTTTAAAAAACCCATAATAGTACAATTTTAATACTATTAATAACAATGTGGAAATACATAAGTTTTTTATGAAACAAGCTTAGTGTGCGCTGAATTCTAGGAACCTAATGATTTGGAAGTTTTTGTAAAGTATTCAAAATCAAAATTAATCAGCTTAGAATTAGTACACGTAAAATAAGTTAAACTTAGCTTAAAGACAGTTTCACATAGGGGTTACTGGTACTAAAATCCTTGTGACTTTTAAAAATATTTCCAAATTAACAAATTTACACCTTATCTTAATGATAAATCATAGAAAAACCCAGACAACCCCAAGATGTATGCAACGAATTCTCTGGTGGGGTTTTTCGTAAAACCCCTTCAAATTATCAGGTTTTTATAATATGCCATAAGAAACAGTAAGTTAATTGCGAAATTAATAACAAGCATTTACGGAAATTACTTCACTTGCGACAATTAGCCCGAACCGCTTACTCACTCGCCCCAGAAGACTTTGGACCAACCACCAGATAGAATCGGTTCAGAAAATTCCATTCCCCTGGTCGATGGCTGATTAATTCACTCTTTTCGAGGGCAGAGCGGGAAGAAAAGCTGGGCGGGCCGCAACTAGTTTAGCCCACGGCGATCGCGATTGAGTATGCGACGAGCGTTCCAGGACAAGTGCCGCCGCTGCCGCTCTCCAGAGGGTTTTTTTCTTAACGGCTTTTGCTTGCCAACTCGAATGATAAGCTCGGTTGGTAATTCACATCACGTATACGCCTGGGTGTTCCACTGCCAGAGGGGGGCAGAGAAAGAGAAAACCAGAGAGAGAGCGATCTCACAGATACATACACTCGCAGTAGCTGCCCGCTCTCTGCTCCGCTCGGCTGGCTATGTGCTGGGATTTTTCTCTTGGACGGAATACGCCAGACTCGCTGTCGTCGCCGTCGCCGTCGCCGCTGGGGTCTTGTGTGTGCGTGTGTAAGTATCTGTGTGATAAGAGCAGCAGCGGTAGCACAGCACCTCAATACCTCAAACCAGCGACCACGAACCTCAGCCAACCTCAACACAGCCGTTCGCGATCTTCAGTTTTATTTTTGTTGCCAACAAAAGTTGATTGCTCGCGCGTCGCCTTTCGTCGAGTCGCTGTATTTCTTTTCTATTTATTTTATTATTCCCCCTTTTGGCTTTTTTCGGCTTTTTTTTCGGCTCGCATATCTCGTGTTGACTCTTGTCAGCGCTGTCCAAACATCATTTGGGTCTCGAGATTGTTTGCCCGAGATTTAAACGGAGCGGAGCGAGAAGCACTCGAAGAAGTGCTCGAGGAGTGAAGTGCATCGGATCGCGCGCGGGGCCAATCGCCTTTTGGCAGACGCCAAGATCTATTGCGAAACGGCTCGCCATTAATCTCAATAATATCAATTGGATATATATATTGAGATCAATTGACTCTGCGATATGGATGGAAGCCATAGAATCGCTGCCCTCAGCGCTGCAGTCACCACCACTGTGAGTGGGGAGGATGTAAAATTGTTGGGAAATTAAACCAAATTAGACCAGGTTCTACAATGGATAGTCGTATAACCTGATGCATTATTCAAGAGGGTTCATGGGGTACCAGAAAATAGGGTCCCAGTTCTGAGTCGTTTGAAACAAGTATTTAATTGCTTTGTAGTATCGTCATTCTAAGGTTTACCTCTTAAAACAGCGTTGATCTTTTGACTGATTCATTTTGCTGATTTGCTGTTTAAATATTTAATTTAAGTAATTAAGAGTGCTTACGGAAATCTTAGTTCTTAAACTGATCGAGGTGTTATTGTTATTAATCATTCATTGTTCTAACCAATTAAAATACTACAATTTCCAATTAGCTTTTCTGCTGAATCTCCTCCGCTGAATTTCCCCATGCATCATTCCTTTGAAATAATTCCGATTCATAGCAACCCATGAGAGGCATACACAGTTCCATCTTATCTCAGCCGTAAATTCACCTCCAAACTGCTGATCTATCTAAACAAAAAGTAAAATCCGCACCTCATGTGATGCAGGGGAACGCGTATATTTATTTGGATGATGGAGCGAAATGTGTGAATTGAGGTTTCCTTGAAGAGAAGCCGATGTGGGCTAAGACATTTTCTCCAGTGCACACTGGCTTCAGCCGGCGAGCCAGCTAAGATATTGTTTTTTCCTGTTTTGCATAGCCCAGAGATTTCATGAATAAATGAATATTAATTGAATACACATATCATGCAAATTGCTTTCAAGAGCTCGCGACTCCTGCATGTCCATCAAATTAACGGCAGAGCGTTTAGTGCTCCACGCAGGCGCGCCCCTCCAGTGTAGGATCGGTGGCTGCTGCTGCTGTTGCTGCTGCTGCTGTTGCTGCTGCTGTGCCAGTTTAGTTTTTAGTTGGTACCAAGCAGTCTCGCCATCGCCAATGTTTATATACGCTTTTCGGTGTTGTTTTTGCGTGTCTAAGCACTTTTTAGTTGCGCTGTAAAAAGACTAAAAAACACAACCAAAGGGGGCGGCTGTTGGGGCCTTATGTTTTGGCTCTCGGCTTGCCATGCTTGCGTAGCCAAGCGTTAAGACACATAGGAGTAGTACGAGTATGTACAATCGTTCGTATATGGGATCGCAATCAGGTATATCAGGCACACAGAATGCACGCGTCTGTTTGGCCACAGTTTGGCAGGCATTTCAGTGTCGCTTTAGCCGTTTAAGCCACAAAAGTCACCGTCCCCGTCCTCGGTTCCCAGTGATATACAATTATCTCACGATAACATTTCCCACATACCGAGGCGGATTTAGGGGGAACAGATAAGGAGTCGCTGGACTTGAACCAGCTGTTCTATAAATAGAGCATTTCGTGACAGTTGCTGGTGGGCGTTTCTCTTTAAAAAAAAAGGGGTGAATGCAAAGAAGCTCGACTGGGAGTTCTGCAAACAAAATAATTCTGAATTCAGAAAAAATTTAAAAAACTGTAAAAACTTTTTAAGGGGTATTTATGATTATTATCCACTAAACTTACGTTTAGAAAACTCTGAAAAAATGCTTCCTTTGAGCTTCAAACATTAAGTTTATTGTAAAGAGTTTCCCTAAAATTCCAAGGACGAAATTGGAGACAGAACATTATCCCTTTGAGAGTATTCATCAAATTAAAAACAAAATCATACACATTTAAACTAGTTAAAAGTATGCCTAAAATAATATTGTAAATATATTTATTGTAGTCCTCTTCCAAACCTTAGATTTGTATACCTTTTCTGTGCACTTCCCCAGAACTGATCATACCTCTACTCCTCATTTTCCACTCGGTATTATAATTATAAACTATTGCGCAAAAAAGAATTCACAATCCGTTTTTATGTCATAATTGCCACAATTATTTTTGGCTCATGACTTCATTCAATGTCGCCTGGCAGCAGCAGCCGCAGCAGCGAAAATAAAATCATCGTCAAAACAGCAATCAAATCAAAGTTGAATAGTGTACAATCAGACGGCAATCGCGGCTCGGGATGGAAAGGGATGGGTTGTTGGGATGCGAAGTGATGGCAATTGAGGGGCGTGCGTGCGACTCGCTCCAATGATTCAGTGATACGAGTGGGTACATGGTCCCGGCTATAGCATAACAGACACTGACAGACACACCGCCTGGAATTCGAATAATGGGATGACTTGTATGTGCGACACGCTCGCGACTTAAATTGATACAAAGCGCCGGCCGACAAATAAAATCAATTGGCAGCTAATCAATGGCGAAATGCAAACAAATTGCCCAAGCATGTCGCAGCGATAATGATGATCGAAGATCCTACTATATGTATGATGGGGCTGAAAATGCGAAGGAAGATCGAAGATCGATTAAGTGACGCCGCGTCGTTCATTGTCTCCTTAATGCGTGTGGTGTCTGTGGCCAGCGATGACGCCATTGGGATCAATTTGGCTCACTCACTCATTCAGCTTCTCCTTCAACTTTCCCTTTGCCCTTTGGGGGGGGTTTATCCCCCCTTCGAAGTGTGGAGTCTGGAGTCTTGCCCTTCCCCCCGGCTGTTACATTATCTTTGACGCGTTTCGCATATCAATTATACCATTCATGCGGCCGGCTAAAAGAGCGTTAAAAATAACCGCCTGCAGTGGCGATGATGCCATAAATCGTGCAACTCGAAGCCAATTATCACTCGAAACCGAATTCGAAATCGCAGCAGTTGATACGCCATCGGGGAAATGCGAGGCACAACTCTCCTCCCAGCTGTTGCACTTTGCACTGGGACCGGTCGTCGCCGGGAGATCTCTGACGAAACGAGCGCTCACTATTCGGTGGATATTACTTATTATCGGGTCTTGGGTTCCCCCACTTGCCCGCAACTTGCACTTTTGTTTTCGCCCACACTCGTGTGGGAAAACTTACAGCTGCCAATAGTAATTATTTGATTTGCGTAAAAGGAAAACATTGTTCAATGGCTGGTGGGCAATATGGCAGGGAATTAAATGCGAAGGGTTCTTTTACCGTTTTGGGGTTTCATGGTGCAAAATACAATTTTTAAGTCTGCGAAAGGAAACAATTTGAGCAATTTAATACTGTTTTTAGGTCTTAATGTTTTAAACTTGTATATATAAAAAATAGGTCATGCAATTTTAAAATATTCTTTAATAAATTATGAAATGAGGTACCTAAGAATTATATTTTGAATTTTTAACTTAAAAAACATAAAATAAATCCATTAAATAGATTAGCAATAAAAATTAAATGACAGTTTATACCACTTAAAAATTCATTTGAAAACTTTCTTCCAATTTTAAAGTAATTCCTCAGAAAAACAATTTCGGTTTAACAACATTAACAACGCTTTTATGTGCAAGCCTAGCGCAATAAATTAAATTTAAATAAAACGAACAGCCACATATAAGCATACTTTTAGGGGCGGAAATGGCCATTTCTAGCCTTGTCAAGAACAAATATCAGTATAAGGCTATGGGGGTCGTATAAACATGCCTATATTTTGCCTAGGCCATCGGCAAGCGACTGATGAACTTTCTAAGAATTCGCATTCCCCAATGCCCCATTCGCATTCGCATTTCGATTCCGATTTCAATACAATTTCCATGCCCACCATACCCCCATAAATCAAGGCGAGGTGAGCTGAGCGAAAAATGTGCTCAACTTAATTGAAGACATCAACAAGGCAATAAAAAATCAATTTGCCTAAAGATCTTAGGAGTGCGCAGATCGTCAGATTCGACAGCCGACAGCCGACAGCCGCGTTAAAACAATAACATAAAATGTGTTTAAATCATCAGCGCCAAGAGCGCCAAAATGCCTTACAAATTCGCTTTCATGTTTTACCCTCCGCGCTGCCGCTGTGGATATTTTATCTCTCGAAATAGCCGACGTCGTTCTGTCTGCTTTGGTTTTCATTCAGCATTTCAGTTCACTTCACTTTAAATGAGTTCGTTTTTTTTCTGCCTTTCCGAATGGCGCAAAAATTTCACACATGTCATGTGCAAACAAACAATTGGCACAATGCGCAATGGAAAAATTTGCAGTTTTAATCAAATTATTCAATAGTTTGGAATGCCACACGATGTACACAAACGCAGATGTGTCAGTGGCAGCGCTGTAATTGAAGCCGAACCGCGAGCACTCGCGATAAAATATGCAAAGTAAACAAATACGCGACACACTATACTAAATACTATATATTTGTATATATTTTTTTTGGGGGCCTGTCCGCCCGTAAATTGGCTCTCCTTTGAGCCGCCGTAGCGGCGAACTTACATCATAAATTAAGTCCGCCGACAGATGGCAAAAATAATGCCATGAACATTGAAATCGCCGCCGGGCCTATTTATAGAGCTTTCCTGCGATAAGATCGCGTCTGCCATTGCAATTGCACCTTTCGGGCAGACGGCGGCGAAGGATGGGGCCCTATTTTTAGCCGCTTGTCAGACAGAGTCTATTTATAGGAGCCACGTTCAGCCGGCAGCTTGATTACCTGGGTCTGGTTCTGGGTCTGGGCTCTGCCCTTGCCCCTGTCCCCAGTCCTTTGGCGGCTTTTTTGCCAGGGCTTAGCTTGGCCCATATCTGCTTACCCAGTTACCGGGTACCGAGGCTTAAGCCGCCCCGGCAGATGGCCAGATCGGCCGAGAGAGAGAGAGAGACAGGGAGACGGTGCCGGTTAATTGATGGTTTCGCTATAAATAGGGAGGCTATTTTTAAAGCATTTCCGGTTCTCACTCACTCTTGTGGTTTTCTGTTTCTCCCGCAGATGTGTTCCCGCAACATAAAGATCTCGGTGGTGCTGTTTCTCGTCTTGATACCAATCTTCACCGCCTTGCCACACAACCACAATCTGTCGAAGCGCAGCAACTTCTTCGATCTGGAGTGCAAGGGCATCTTCAACAAGACCATGTTCTTCCGACTGGACCGCATCTGCGAGGACTGCTACCAGTTGTTCCGCGAGACGAGTATACACCGATTATGCAAGTAAGTTTCCAATGCCGCCGATGCCTCGGATATACGTTGGACATCCGTATAACTAACGCAACCCTGAAGCAGAGATTCCCTTACAGAGCAGCCGGGGGTTGGGTGTGCATGTGGTCCAAGGCAAGGTCGGATTCCGAATGGGATCTCTGGTGCTTGCTTCGACCCTGACACAAATCCCGTAGGGAAATGATCGCGGGACCTCGATTTATTTCTAAACTTTATGGCCACTAGCCACTTTCTCCTTGACTTTCTCGCACAGAGAAAATAGCACAGCCCCTGTGTTGCCAACTAGTCATTTTTTAAGTTTATCTTTTTATGAATACTATCCTTTGATCTATAATCTAATTACGAAATATTTTGTGGCGCATCTTTTAAGTCTCATCCAAAACACACATATTTATATGGATTTAAAAACTATACAACATTTTTTATATCTAATTTCAAAGTAAAATGATCTGTTCAATAAATCCTTAAATTATCATTTCAACATTCCGAAAATCACTACAATTAACTGTCAATTTCTGGTACTATTTCTCTGTGCGGCCTTCTACATCTGTATTTCTATTGTCTATTCGATGCAGGGCCAATTGTTTCGTCCACGAAACCTTCGGGAACTGCCTGAAGGTGCTGCTGATCGACGATGAAGAGATATCGCAGCTGCAGCATTATCTGAAAGTGATCAATGGATCACCCTATCCGTTCCACAAGCCCAAATACCACTAAGACAGCTTACCTTTCGCCGTCTCTCGATTTCCGTTTCCGTTTCCTGTTTCGTTTCTATTTCCATTTCCGTTTCCGCTTGCTACATATAGTTTCTCTAATTTGATTAAGCTTGAGTTTACTTTATTTATGGTTGTGTTTCATTATCATTTTCGTTTCTTAATTTTAGGAAAGACTGCTTTGATTCAAAATGGTTCGGCGAATGCCTGAAAGTGCTGTTAATACCCGAAGAGGAAATATCGAACTTACAGCACTTTCTGAGAGTCGTTAACGGCTCGCCCATATCCTTCAACATGGCGCCGCAGACATAACTTTAAGTCCCCGATTTCCCCAGCCCTACCCTACCCCCCGTAAACCCATCCAAACACATACACACACACCACACACAACAACACACCACACTTTCCAAACACAACAACAGTTGAAATTCGCTGCGACCACAACCACAAATGCAGAGCCAGAACAAAGAAATCTAAAATATTAAAACGCCCAAATTTAATTCGTACTTATTTATTACTGTATGCTTTACAGTTTTTACTATATATGTGTTTTTTTAAAAACGAATTATTTTTATTAATTTATTGAGAACGTTATGCGTTTGTTGTAAGTAACATAATCGTAGGGAAGATGAGGGCGTTGGGAGAGGATAGGCGATTCGGATCACTTAGGTTAAAGAGATCCTTTTCGCAGCTCCGCCGCCGAACGTACATATGTAGGGAGCCGAAGTATTTATTTATAAGTATTCTTAGCTTGTTTTATTATTATTGCGTTATGCGTTATGTATATAAAATAAACAAAACGAAATCCACTGTTTTTAATCTATGTAATGTTAAATGATTATTTTTATTTTTGTACACTATTGTAAAATCAGCATTTAACGTTTACATTTTACACGATTTTCCTGCAAGGGCAAACCAACAAAAGGCAGGAGGAAAACCTTATCCATACCACACACACACCACGCACACACACCACTCACAGCTACACCCACACGCACACAAGCGAGACCGAAAGTATTTTGCAAATGTATTACAGTTACAATTTCGTGCTATTTTGTAGAGATAAAACCCCTAATTAGCGTAAATTTGTTGGCAAAAAAGAGGAATATGCATATACCTATCTATACCTAACAATTATCCGCATACTACGACACACACACACATAATAAATGTTTAGTCTAAATAACGCAAGAACGCAATTTGTGCAAGACACAAACAAAAACCCTCGGTAAAAACACTCGAAAACGTTTGAATACATTCAAAATGTATCAAAAACCACCACCCCTATAAGCCCAAATGTAAAATAATAAAGGATAATCATTCGCTGGCTATTTGAGAGCATCAAAATTGTGATAAATGAGAATTAGAATGCGAATGCGCGACGCGGAGTGGCCCGGATGTGCCCAGAGATGCCCCAGGAAGCGATCGTAGATGCAGTCCCACAGCGGCCAGTGAAGGAGATCGCTATACATTTTGAGCGCGATACTGGCGTCCTCTTAAAAAACGCCTGCTTACCGTTTTTGTTTGGTACGTTTTTATTTTGTATTATTTTTTTTATTTTATATTTGACTTTTGACTTAAGAGTTTTTGAGTCCTCGAAATCGCAAAGGTTTCGAAAATTTTTTTGGCGCCTAACAGTATGCAATGCAATTTTTTAAACACATACCTATGGTAATTTTGGACTTTAAAATATTTTTGAGAAATATTTAAACCAGATTAATTAAAAAAAAATAACATTAGTTTTTGATTTTAAAAGAAATTGTGAATTATATACATAGATATTCACAATTGTTGTACATAAACCTTTGGCACAAATATTTTTAAAACCAACTTGATGAAACACCACATTTGTTTAAGTATTTCCACCATTTTTCAGTAAATATTTTCTTGTTTTAAATTTTTATTATACATTTTAAGTTTAAAAATCGTCGCTGGGAGCGAGCTTTGTATTTTCCAGCCCCACAAGAATCAAGCATTTTTGAATTTTTGGCTCCACCTTTTTGAGCACACTTGATAAGTCCATTTCTGGTTTTTTTACTAATCCGTTGTTCTTATTTACTTAAAAACAGGCAAGAATGCTTCGGATCGCCCTTCTTCAACGCCTGCATTGAGGCTCTACAGCTGCACGAGGAGATGGACAAGTACAACGAATGGCGCGACACCCTGGGCCGCAAGTAACTTGCCAACTATCTGGGCACAGGCACACTGGCACCGTCACTGGCACGAGCAGCTACTTAATTCTATTAACTATAAACTAAACTAAAAGTACACTATGTATTGTATTACTGATAACTGTGGCAGAACACGGCACGAAACAATGGCAACCAGGAAACGAACGACCCGAGGAATGTGTACCCCACTTAAAGGAAAAATAACTAGCGACTAAGCTACAAAACGAAAAGCAGATCAAAAATGTTGAAAAAAAAATATGAAACAAAAAAGAAGATAATGGAAACTATTACACATTATTAGTTCCGATATCGGAAAATGAAGGAAATTCGTTTTTGTTCATTTATTATTATCTTTAATCTCCGGCATGCACATCGATCCGTTAAAACAGTCTCGTGGAGCTTTTAGTTTTTAGGAAAGACGGGAATTATGCTCACTTTCTAGAGTTCTTAGCGAGAGAACAAAGCAGAGAAAGAAAAGCAAAGCAAAACAACAAACAAATATGAAAACAAACTATGAAACGAACGAACGAACAAGAATCAAAATGTCTGATGTAAATAAATTATTTTTGTCTTCTTTTAAAGATTTCTATACATACACATATTTATAACGTCTAACTATTTTGTACATTTCTTTTATTTCATAAGCCTAAGTTAACTTGTTACGGCAGTACATTTTACGTTCCACACCAACCCCCCACATAGAACCGAAAGGCGACCACACACCACACATCCTTACACGGCATAATTCGATTCGATTCTATATATATGTACTATTTGCATATGCCCTACAATTACATAACTATTAATTAATTTAAACTTGTTTGGATCTAGTCGTAAAATATAAATAAAGATTGTATATTTCAAAGAGGAGTCGCCAGCGGATTTAATTGCGTTTAAGTGCAGGTCTTTATTCAATTCCAATATCAATAATTCACAAGTGCGTAAAAATCTCCAATTCGATTACACTACGATATATATTCCGATAATCTTGAAGCGGACTCATCGCGGAGCGGAACCACCTCACTTCAGGTGAATGAAGTGCCAAGTGTCGGCTGCAAGAGCGAATGAGAGGGACATAGATTTGGGTTTTAGTTTATTTCTGCAGCACATTTAACATAACCATTAGGCCAATTACATATATGGGGGAGTGTTTAGCAGTATTTACAGCGTGGGGAAATTTAATTTTTGGATCGAAGCTGGACGCACTAGAGTAGTTATTAGTAAGCATGCAGGTTGGGTTTGTGTAACCAATTTGTTTGCACTTGGCTGGATAAGCGTGGGTTGAGGTGAGGCAGCTATAAGCGCGCCTTAACATAGTAAACCTTACCTGTGTCTAGCACCTCCTCCACCTGACCGCCCTCGGGGGCTTCGGCCAGCAGCTTCTCTGCCTCCTCCTTCGGGATAACATGCTCCGAGTTGCGGTTGGTGATGTTAGTACTGCAAATCAATCAATATTACATTACTAAGTTTTCAAGGAGTTATTGAGGAAACGCACGTAGAGATTGTGGCAGCGCCGCTCTGGTTGACCAGGTTCTGCCAGAACTTGTGGGTCTCCGCAATGATGGTGGTGGCAAAGTCAGCATTCTTGGCATCACCATTGAAGGCAAACTGATTCTCTGGTTTGCCATCGGGAATCTTGTATATCTGCGTTTCAAATAAAAGTAAGTCAAGTTTTAAAAAGAATATAACAATGTCCCACCTTGAACCACTCGACGGTGGCGCGTAGCAATCCTGGGAAGTACTGATCCACATCAGCAATGTCGTTGACCTTCGATGCCAGCGGGTCCTTTACATCGATGGCAATAATCTTCCAATCGGTCTCGCCCTCGTCGATCAGCGCAATGGTGCCCAGCACCTTGACCTGCAGCACATCGCCCCGCTTGGCCACACGGTAACCGATCTCGATCACATCGATGGGATCGTTGTCGCCCTTGCAGCCCGTGGAGGGCTCAATGTGGTCGGGATTCTCCCAGGTCTGGGGCAGAGCGCCGTAGTTCCAGATGTAGCCCTTGTGGGGGAAGCAATTGGCCACGTAACGCAGCTTGCCCTTTTTGATGTCCTGCTTGATGGGGTTCAGCGGCGTCTTCAGACTGATCTGTTGATTAGATGGACATGCAATCGCTGGATTATTATCGAGACAGTCGATATTGCGCAGAAACTAACCTCCATTTTGGCATTGGTCCAACGTGGCACCTCTACCACCATGTTGAAAACGGTCTTCTCCTCGTTGGCGTACAGTGGAATGTCGTGCATCGGCGAGATGACATTGCCGCACTTGTTTTCTGCGAAAAGTGGCAGAAATTATTGCAAATATTAGCGCTGCGGGGCACGCGATTTGATTGATGCGATTGTGTTGGGTTCCTTTCCCCTTTTCCGTTGTCTAGACAAAGGTCACCGGCCGGCCGGCCCGGGGTCTAATTAGTTGCGTGCCGAATCTGATTAGTCTGCTGAAGTTTGACCCCCCAATTCACCAATCTCGATATCAACGATATGGAGAAGATAAGTCCACGGAACACTGGCCACAGAAGTTCCAAGGTCGTGGTATTTCCGGCAGTTCCGACGCAAAGACAAATCGCTGATAGCGCTGATAAAGCGACGACGACACGGTGTTGAGTAAGCAGAGTCCGGTTTGACTTGTTGCATAATTGCCCCGGCCAGTAAGTTAATCCGTTGGATGCAATTGCTCTCAGAGCTAGTGCTTAATTGTGGCTTGGCTTGGTGACGCCAGCAGGTTATGCCGGGCCGGGTCACATTGGGGCCAGATTCGTGGCGTACTTACTGAAATAAAGGCTGTAGCTCGGCGAGTTGGGGGCGCCCTTCGCAATGGTCTCGTACTGGGACATGTTGGCCGCTTTCGTGCGCTTCCGGTCGATTTGTATATATCTCTGGCTAACTGCTGCTGCTGCTGCTGATGTTGGAATTAAACCGGAAAAACGACCGACTGCACGTGAACCCCTTGTAATTATTTTCAACATTTCGAGCCAGTGGGACCAGAGTCAACTTTCTGAAGGTATTTTTCGGTATAGTAAGTAAGGCCACACTGGTAGCTTTTAATTAAATTTAATTTTGTTTATTTTTCTTTTACAACTATTTAAATATTTAAAACTTCTTAAAAGGGTCCTATATTTTTCTAGCCAAAATTAAAATCTACTTTGCAAATTGTAAATAAAATATACATTTTCTTAATGTTATAGTTATTTATTTAACAAATTTCGTGTTTACAAAACATACTCTAGTAAAACAAGACTTTTCTACTTATCGAGAAAACTTTCACCCACCAGCGACTTTAGCTTCGCCAGATGCGTCTCGTTCAGAGTGAATCCCTCGTGGATGCGCTTGGCCAAGGCACTGGACTCCATGTTGTTCTCCACGGCGTATTGCAAAGCGGCCAGCGCCAAACTGGGTGACTTCTCCTGCACGCTGGCCTCCACGAACTCTTGGAGAGCACTTTCGGCGGGCGTGCCGGGTATCCTGTGCTGGTTCTTGTCGATGTGGGCAAACACCTCGCTGGCCTTTTCGAAGTTACCGCCGCGAACGAGCAGTGTAAGGATGTCTCCCAACATGTGGCCTGTGAAGGAGACCTTCCGGAGCCGCTTCATGGCCTCCTCCACTCGCTCGTACATGTCCAGAGCCACCTTGGCACACTGTTCCGGGAGCTGCTGCTGGGCGGGCGACTCGGGATTCGGCTTATTGTCCACCATGATGCGGAGGACGGAGAGCAGGAGGCTCTCCCGATGCGTGTGGTCAAACACAACCATGTCCGACCAAATGCGTGGCACATGCTCGACGGCGTTGTTGATCTCAATGGCACGCAGGATCTCCTCCATGATGCCGGGCTCGGGTATGTAGATGTTGGGCACCAGCAGGTCGTAGGTGAGCATAAAGTCCTCGATCGATTCCGTCTGACAGAGCAGAGCCAGGTAGTTGCGGTAGTAGACGGACTCCTTGAAGGAGTCGCCGACCAGGTCGTAGTTCTTGCCGGTGTGCAGCAGCTCGTTCACTTTCTTGGCCAGCGATTTGTCGTTCAAATGGTTGCGGCACACATCCATGGCGGTGGCAAAGAAGTACGTGTCCTTTGGATGCTCAATCTGAAACTCCCTGCTGGCAATGTCGTTCAGAATGTCCACAATGACGTGCGAGACGGGACCCCTTTCCCGGCAGAAGATGATCAGCAGGTAGTAGTAGGTGCCCAGGCTGGGATTCACGCCCAGCTGCTTGAACTCAGGCAGCACCTGCAAGGCGGCGCTGCGGGCCAGCTTGAAGTTCCCAAAGGTGCTGATGCACTGCAGCACAGCGTTCAGGGTGCCCAGATTGGGTCTCAGCTTCTGCTGGGACATTTCCTGCAACAGCTCAGTGCAGATCTGCCAACGCTGCTCCGCCGTGTCCTTCAGATAGCTTACGATTTCGATGATGGAGTTATAGGTGTTTGTGTCCAGCTGGATCCGCTTCTCGCCCGCCTCCTGGAGCAGCGCATAAGCACGCTCGCACTGCAGATACTTGGCCATGCCGCGAATAAGCGAGGCGTAGGACTCAGGTGTCTTTGGTTCAATTTCGGCGTAGAGCTTTTCGGCGAGATCCCCATCCTTCCACGTTTTGCCGTGCCGGTCACGCCTCCGATTGTTCTGTATGAACCAGCGCTCCTCGATGTACTCCTCCGGCAGCGGGTCCTGGTTGTTGTGGAAGCACACGAGCTCCAGAAGGCTCTGCTTTAAATCTGTGCTGATGGGACTTCCCTTTTGCTCTAGGAGGTTGTAGACCAGCACGGCATCCTTGAGCTCACTTTGAGCGATGAGTCGACGGAGAGAGCTTTCGTCCACCTCGGAATCCTCGGTGTAGACCATGCTGGGAGCGAATTTCTCCACTGCCGGCTGAGCTTCTTGGTGCTAAAATAGAGGTTTCTAGATCAGTTCATAGTTGTATTTTGTTAAGATACTTACCAAAAACAGTTCACGGTGCTCCTCCTTGATCCACTTGGCCGCCTTGCGACCGGACTCCTTGGACATGGCATACGTTCGCTTCGCCGCATTGGACATGGGTATCAGGAATGGGTCATCGTGGAACTTGTAGTGCGGCGCCGTGTGATCTCTGCTCACGGTGCCGGCCAGGGCCTGCAGTATATCCGTGGGGGAGCGCTCGATCCTATTGGGAATCTCAAAGGAGGAATCCTCCTCCGGTGCCGCATTGCTGCTGGCGGCGGTTGTGTAATGTGCTCCGCTGAAACTCAGGCTGCGCGCGATGTTCGCCCGCGGCAGCAATCTCAGGTGGCGCGACAGAAACATGGTCAGGGGTGTGCGATTACAAAACAGCGGGACTTTCAGTTATAAAACCAGAAAAAAAAATAATTATTAAATGTTTTTTCTGATTTTTTACAATTTGTTGATAATATCAGTGTTGCCAGATAAAAATTTGACTTTCCCCCTAAAAAATCTCAAAAGTGTCAAATTTCCCCCTAAAAATTCCAGCTGTCCCCCGAAATTAAAAAGTTAGTTAATTTCAAAATATAAACAAAAAAAGTCTTATTGTGAATTTAAAAAATGTTGAGGAAAATAAAACAAGTTGAGTGTTTTTTTTTTATTATAGACATATATTTTTAGAAATTGAGATCTAACATTAAATTATGGCCTCGAGAACATCATCCGAAAACTAGTTTTTGTGCACTTCTTCTCTTACAAATAGTTTATACATTTCTTCGGATGGTTCAAAGTTATTACAACTGTTTGATAACGTTAGTCTTATACGTGAAAAAGCATCTGCAGTACTCTTTTGTCATATTTTGCCATATTTAGAGGATTTATTTTCGAGACATTTTTGTCATATTTTTGTCAATATTTTAATTTTAGAGTATTCCTTTTAAACTTTTTAATAATTTAGGATTTCAAAACCCCCTAAAAGTTCTTCCACCCTAAAATTCCCCCTAGGACGCCAAAAAACCCCTCAATCTAGATTGAAAACCCCTGATCAGGGAACACCGGATAATATATCGTTCTTTTTTTAAAGATGATATATTTATATCACGAAATATCGAAAATGCGATATTTTTATTTGATATTTTGTGAAATTTTTTATTTAGCGGATGACTGCAAAGTCTGGCAACGCTGTTCGCTCAAGACCGATAAGTCTGGCAACGCCAGTCTTGCGCAAAAAAGGGGGTTATCCAACACTAGTTTAGGTCAACAGTTTCGAAGAACAAATAAACGTTAGATTTTAAATAAAAGCATACATAAAATTATAGGTTTTAATTAAAACCAGGTATATATCTGGCGTTAAAATAATATATTTAAGCTAATAATTAAGCGGGAAAATAATGTTGAACAAAATTCGCATTTTATAAGCCCCACAGCGGTCTCATTATAGTCCCAGCAATTGGATTTAGTTACGATCGGCTTTCATTGTGCTCGTTTCTTCGTTTTTCTACCTGACCTCAGCGAGATGTCTCAACCCAAGCCGATTTTGTATTACGACGATCGTAGTCCGCCGGTGCGCAGTTGTCTTATGTTAATTAAACTGCTGGATATCGATGTGGAGCTTCGCTTTGTGGATCTCTTCAAGGGCGAGCAATTCCAGAAAGACTTCTTGGCGGTGAGTTAGGGTAATTTATTCAGTGGATTTTATATTTGTTTCTCCTTTTCAGTTAAATCCCCAGCACAGTGTTCCTACACTGGTGCATGGTGACCTCGTACTGACCGATAGCCATGCCATTCTCATTCACCTGGCGGAAAAGTTCGATGAGGGCGG
>VNJV01006913.1:0-12807 GCA_008042635.1 Drosophila nikananu
AAACTTTCAGACAGACGTAATCTATACTGATTTCAGTAAAGCATTTGACTCTGTTAACCATTCTCTCCTTCTTCGGAAACTCGATCTAATGGGATTTCCGGTTGATCTTCTTAGTTGGATCTCAAGTTATCTGAATGGCAGAACGCAAAAGGTGCTTTTTAAAAATTCTTTATCCAATGTTCTCAGGGTTACTTCTGGCGTCCCGCAAGGGAGCCATTTGGGTCCCCTGTTGTTAACATTATTTACTAACGACCTGCCCAAAGTTCTGATCAACTCCAGAGTACTTATGTACGCGGACGATGTCAAACTTTGCGTGCAATATAAGGACGCTTCCTGCCAATCTGATTTACAGACAGATCTTAATAATTTTCAAACCTAAACGGCTCTAAATGCAAGCTAATGATATTCTCCCGTGTCGCTCCCATGCTTGCGATTTACACGCTGAACTGCTGCTCTTTGGAAAGAATTGCTATAGTCGATGATTTGGGTGTCCGCCTGGATCCTAAACTTGACTTTATTGATCATATTTCGTGCATGGTGAATAAAGCCAGAGGTGTGCTTGGTTTTATTAAACGGTGGTCGAAAGAATTCAATGACCCCTATGTTACAAAATCCTTATATATTTCTTTAGTTCGTCATATCTTAGAATATGGATCTTGCGTTTGGAGCCCTCAGTATGGGGTCCACAGTAATCGCATTGAGTCAGTTCAGAAGAACTTTTTTACTTTTCGCTTTACGCGGTTTGAACTGGGATCCAAACCAGAGGTTACCCTCGTACTCTAGTAGACTCCTTCTAATTAACTTACCTTCTTTAGCTAACCGTAGAACCATACTTGGCGTCACCTTCATTTTTAACCTTATCCACGGTGACGTGGAAAGTGCTGACTTGTTGGGTCAGCTAAATTTTCACGCACCGAGTAGAAATACTAGATCCTATATTCCCTTAGTTCTGCGCCTCTGTAGGACATCTTTTGAATTGCATGAGCCCTTTAGAGTCCTATGTGCAAATTATAACGATTTCTACATAATAACGTCAAATGTAGATAGCCTTCCCAAACTAAAAACCCTAATACTAACCCACTTAGTACGCATGCACGCAAACAATCCGGCAGCACGACATTAGTCACTTCCTCGTACACCTTTCCTATTATTTCACATTTTCGCGCCCACTAACACCTAACACGAACAGGCACGTGCTTGGTGTCATACGGGCCACTTGAATATACTGACCTTAGTGCATCAACGTCCAGTAAAATATCTTCGTAATTGAGCAGTGAAACCGCTTTGTTTACCACGTTGCAATCAATGGTTTCTTCTTCGTCATCTGAATACTCGCTCGACATCAGCGTTAGAATGTGGCAATACCAACACACCAAGGGCATATTCGACAAGATCATTGAAGGGATTTTTCCCTGCCGCATCCGTATACTTGCGAACTTTATCCCAAAATGCGATCGTATCGGTTTTTTCGTTCCACCGAACCAAATGAATTCCGTCGTATTGCCCCTCAATCAAAGTCACTAAATCTGCTGAAATACCCAAAGAGCGAAGAAAATCGGTTTACAATATTTACAATATTTTTGATCATATTGTTTTATGGCAGCCATTGCTCTGCCATTGGTCACTAAACCTTTTTCGCCAATTTCAAATTCGTCCGTCTCGCGTGTTTACGTTATGCGTGAAAGAGTGCGTTCTCAAAGTTTTAACAACCTTAATCGGTATCGAAATCCGCTTGAAATTCCGCCTTCATCGGTACTGAAATCCGCTAGAAATTCCGCTAGCCGCTAGGGACATATTTTTTCCCGCTAGCATTTCACTAGAAATGGCTGGTAACTAGGTTTTGATTTTGATTTGTTGGTGAAACTTTTACGAAAGTCCGAAAATAGGGTTGTTAACAAACGTTACTTTAAAGCAACTTTTTCCCATATCTAGGCCCCTATACTAATTCGATGTAAAAAAAACTAAATTTGCTCTGATACCGCAATAACGCCATAACGCAGCCTAGTGTAAACAGGGCCTTAGATGCTACCACATCGATAGAATATCGAAGTCGGGTTCAGTGATGCCACTATTTATTTTCGCGCCAAATTTCTAAACTTTTTTAAGAATATAAATAAAAAACTAAATTAAATAACAAAATAGATTAAATAGCATTATTTAAGAAATAAAATAACCCTAAACCTTCTATTTTACAATAATTAAATTAAAATGTTTGCTGATCAAATACATGCGTTATTTTATCTGGCAACATGGCAACACAAAACTAATTTGATGCTGTATGGCACCTAGATTTAGTGTGTCCACCGCCGATTCTGGATTTGCGATTTCAGTGTGGCCATCGTCTTCTCGGTCTAGTGAGACAGGCGCGCCCGCGCATTTAATTTAAATATCTACCTTATCAAGGGGCCGACGATTTTACGTCATTGTACCTGAAATATGCACCAACAAATATTACTTTGTGTGCAATACCTTTGTATTGGGTCCAACCAGCCATCTAGTTTTCGTCACAATAACCGGTCGGACGCTAAAGGCGTAGTCGTTATAATCTAATTCTACTGTATATGGGCAATTCCACGCGAAGGGCTACCACGATCAAAAATATAAAAGTGGTTGGAAGCTCTTGGTTTTGATATATTTCCAAAGAAAATTGTCCAAATTTTTCCTCTCCATATTCGACTCGGAACTTCCAGTCCACACTGCCCTTTTTTTAAATTTCTTTGTTCTCCTATCCTGATCGCAAGTGTTTCTGTTTTAATCCTCTCGACTATTTCTCCTAATTTGAAGAACTGTGGAAGTGTTTTATATCCCTTTCTTCGTGTATATAGATTTATCTTACTTCTGCAGTTAGGGTACATCCGGTCCACCTTTTTCGTATAATCTGCGAACCTTATCATATTCATTAAGTTTTTTTGCATATGCTTTCTTTGATTCCGACTCTCCTTGTCTACGCTGCGCAATTTGCTCTTTAGTGGCTCCTAGTATCTGTGTGGCAAAAAGTACTCCACGATCTCTTCCGTCAGCATCGCCCAATTTTTTACCAATTCGTCGTGCTGGATGCTGTATCCCGACGCCCAATTCTCCATATTCGGAATAAACCAGCTTCGAATCTGGTCCACTTTTATCTTTTGCTCTCAGTCTCCATCCAAAAATCTTTCTATTCGACAGCTCTTACTCTGCCGGTGTCGTCCTTTTTGTGCAACCACTTTAACTGTTCGAGCGCCAATCTGTCAGTTTTCGGGTGGCTCAGGGATGGCTAGGATTCGTCTCAGATATTTATTTAGTTCGGGTGTGAAGAAGATTCCGATCCGAGCCCAGAGTATAAATGTTAAAATTTTTAACTACGGACCATATTTATATCATTAATATAGTTATATTAAATATAATATATTTGAATATTTATTTTATGTATAGGGGGGTAAAATTCCGGTGCGTTGGACTGCACCAGAAGCAATTGCTTTTCGGAAGTTTACCTCTGCCTCTGATGTCTGGTCATATGGCGTTGTTTTATGGGAGGTGATGTCTTACGGAGAACGTCCTTATTGGAACTGGTCAAATCAGGTATACAATACATATCTTCAGACATTTTCATAGCTACTAAACCTTTGATATTTAGGATGTAATAAAGAGCATAGAGAAGGGCTATCGCCTGCCAGCCCCCATGGATTGCCCCGAAGCGCTTTATCAATTAATGTTGGACTGTTGGCAAAAGCAGAGAACGCATCGTCCAACCTTTGCGAGCATCGTTTCAACGTTGGACAACTTGGCCAGGCAGCCGCAATCGCTGCTAACCACAAGAAACTCTCCCGAATCGGATAATACTCACATTTTGGATGCCCAGCAACGCGGTCAAAATGTCTTTATTAGCACCGACCTGTGGTTGGAGCATATAAAAATGTCCAGATATTGCCAGCATTTCAAGGAGGCTAACTTAAATAATGCTCAACAGGTGAGAAACATGGGATTTAACACTTGAATAATAAACTTGAATATAAATATATCTAAATATATAACATATATATACAATATGATTCAACTATGTTTATATAGATATATATATAACATAAACATATATATAATATGGTATATATATATATTTATATATCTATAGACATTTTCGGGAATGAAAACACCCAATAAGCTCGTGTTAAAGCTAAGTAGTGACATAAGATAAATTGGCTTTCGAAGAGCTCAGACAGAAATTGCGCTATATTTCGCTCGGGAACCAGTGTGACCAAATAGTTTAAAGAAAAGGCGGAAAACGAGTAAAAATTGACACGTATGCACAGCTGTTTAATGTAAAAAAAAACTTTATAAAAGCGAGCAATGCGGGTACTCTTGCTCTTCTTTTTGCTCCGTTTTTTTTATACCCTTGCAGGGTATTATAATTTTAGTCAGAAGTTTGCAACGCAGTGAAGGAGACATCTCCGACCCTATAAAGTATATATATTCTTGATCAGCATCAACAGCCGAGACGATCTAGCCATGTCCGTCTGTCCGTTTCTACGCAAACTAGTCCCTCAGTTTTAAAGCTATCTGGATGAGACTTTGCAGATATGCTCCTATATGCTCTCACTGCTATATATGTCGGAACGAGCCGGATCGGCCGACTATATCATATAGCTATATAGGAAAGATCGGTACATTTTAATGAAAAAAATTATAACTTAGCCAATTTTTACAATATTTGAATAAAATTTGAGATATGGCCATTTTGTATTATTCTTGAATTTCGGTTTTAATTTGATCAAAATCGGACCACTATATCATATAGCAGCCATAGGAATATATATATAAATTCATTAAATTCGTTCGCAACATTTTTCGCTCGCAACATTTTTCTTTCGCAACATTTACCTTATGTCAGTACCCGAGAAAACGAAAAAGTCAGAAGATTTTTCTTCTTCTTACTTACTGCAAGGGTATTTAAACTTCGGCATGCCGAAGTTAGCTTCCTTTCTTGTTTTATATGGAGTTTGGCCGCTTTAAGAAAATGTATCTTATGTCAGTACCTAGTTTAAGAGTTAAAATATATATACAATATAATATATAACATATATAAAAAATGTTTCCTTATTCCGTCTTAGATTTCCCGTCTAACTGCCCAACAGTTATCGGATATGGGCATAACCCTCGTGGGACACCAGAAAAAGATTTTACATCAGGCTCGTCAGTTGGACACTATTATCTAAAACAGTTTTATGTATTTCAAGTAGTATTTCTAAGCTGTAAATATAATATATAATTATATATAATTTACAATAAATTTAAATAGTAACATATATTATGACAAAACAAGACAAAAAAAAAAAAAAAGTTTACGTAACCTTAAGAATTTTATAAAAGTATATTTAGTATAGAAAAAGGCATGGTTTTTACTCTCGCTTAAATAATTAATCAATTGTATAAGTTTATAGTTATGTCTATAATTTTAATAATTCAAATTCAAACCAAGCTAAGGATTATACAAGTATCTTCGCAGCGACTGCTATTATTTTTGTTGATTGAGACTTCAATATCTTCGGATTATTTTGCATTTAAAAGTATTGAAAACAAATAAAAATGGTACGGTTTTCCGACCTACGCAATACACACCTAGAATTGTTTCTTTTGTTTTAAAGCTTACGAACTTCCCACACAGATACATCTGCCATTCTCCATCCGTTAAACGGACGTTTCATAAGGTTCAGCCGTTGCGAAATTTCTCATTTCCATCCGTTGTCTATCGGAATTTCCCGATAGTTTCTCTCTGCAACTCTGAGTTCTTCTTCTTTGACCATTCACAACGGATATTCAACCAAATATGGCAAGGAACGGTTGAAATTGGGAAGGCCCCAAGGTTGAAAGAATGCACAAGAAACTCGTCGGAGTTATTCGGTAAATTCTTGCCTCAAAATGTCTTGAATTTCGACTTTCTACTTTACTTTGCCTAGATTTTGTAACCATGCCACCATGCACACTATTCTGCGGTTTTGATGTTTGTTTGAGAACAATCTCTAATTCCTTGTTTTCTAAATTATTTTAAGTTAGTTCCAACTTAATCTTTCGAAATTAGCTGTTTTTCTGTTGGTAAACAGCCAAAATAGTTGCAATCTATTTTAGTTACGCAGCACTCAGCCATATTTGTTTATGTATTGCATGACTCACAGCTGTTCGATCACCTGTTATCCGATGGTGGATAGAGATGTAGCTCTGTGGGAATCGGAGTTTCACATCTGGAATAAATCGCAACTGTTTCGCCAGTATAATAATGTATTCCCACACGATCAACCCGTGTTAATATATCCCGAATATATTATATAAACATAGAACACGTTTCTTTAATTTTTTTCCATTATATTTGTCCATTTTAGCGATCAGTATAACAATATATGTATATTTAATTATTTAAAATCATAACTGGTAGTATTAATTTGTATACTTGTTAAGTATTATTATTAAAATCAGAAGTTAGCAGTGATCTAGAAATTTTCCACCCTAAGAAGTAAATCAATTTTGGATCATTATCAACAGCCGCAGTCAATCTAGCCATGTCCATCTGTCCGGCCTTACGCTAACTAATCTCTTAGTTTTGAAACTATTTCAATAGATTTTTTCAGATAGTCTTATATAGATTTTCACTAATTGAGCCGGAACGGGCCGGATCAAGCAGCTACATATGTAGCTGTCATAGAAACAATTGGAAAATTTAAAGAAAAAACTTATAACTGCCAGTTTTTAACTAATTTATTTTGAATAATTTTAGAATTTCTTCTTAAACGTTGATGCACTCTTTTGACACTAAGCACGTGCTGGCGGTCTTCCTGATTGTTTTCTTAAATGCATGATGTTATTATGTAAAAATCGTTATAATTTGCACATAAGACGCTAAAGGGTTCATGCACTTCAAAAGACGTTCTAGCTGACCCAACAAGTTAGCACTTTACAGGATACTGGGGATTTGGTTATACAAGAAGGTAATGGGTGGCATTGCTCTACTGTTGAGATGGTAAGTTAATAAACAGGAGTCTACTAAGCATACGAGGGTAACCTCTGGTGTACATCCCAGTTTAAGATGTGTAAAGCAAACAGTATTAACCCTCTCAGCCCTTTTGTTAGCTATGTATATGCAACAAGCCCCAGTTACCTGGAATTAAAATTTTTTTTTCATCGCGCTTTTTTCAACACCTTGCTTAATGTTTTTTTCATCCAAAATAACTAAAGGTTACTTGTAAGCTGCGCACGTGTTTATTTAGGAGACGTTTTTTGTGCAAAAGTACAACAAAAATTTTTTGGCGGGAAAAGTGTTGGTGAAATAAATATTTATTTATTTTATTTTTCTACAATAAATATTTATTGTATTGCAAAACTAGGTGGAAAATATAAATATATAAAGGTAAGAAAATACGTAAAAAAAAAAATTAAAACAAGTAAGAAAGCTACAGTCGTTCGTGAACGACTGTTATATACCATGTACCAAAATATATCGCCGCTTTTGCCTATTGCGACTTTTGCCTATTAGAGAAATGTAAACAAACTCGCTCTTTGCAAAACCACCACCATCTCATGCACTTGCGTGTGCAAGACAGAGACAGAGATAACCCCTCCTCTCTTTTTTACGCACGGGAGTTAGTTTCTTGCGCTCATCAGTTTTGTTGTTGTTTTTTGGGATGTTGCTAGCTGCCAAATAGATAACACACTGATAAGTAAATAACTTTTGTGTTTTTCACCCGATCTTTACCAGATTTTCGGTATTGATACATGTTCTACATATGCATGCCTATGCACAAAAAGAAAGATATATGGTAATATTTGCGGCTGCAAAACGTTTTTATTGATTTGCGGGGGAGTGGGAGGGAAATTTTTAAATCTGAAACAAACTTGATCTGCTTGCAAAACATTCCGACCTACATACCGAATTTGGGTACTCTAGCTCTTATAGTTGCTGAGATCTAGGCGTTGACACAGACGGACAGACGGACAGACGGTCAGACGGACAGACGGACAGACGGACAGACAGACATGGCTAGATCGACTCGGCTGTTGATGCTGATCAAGAATATATATACTTTATGGGGTCGGAAATGCTTCCTTCTGCCTGTTACATACATTTGCACGAAATTAATATACCTTTGTACCTACGGTACATGGTTTGTCTATAGGAATTTTGTCCATATTTTGTGGCAACATCCTGTAACTATCGAACCAGGACACCAACGACTTCGAAATTTTCTTCAGTTCATCTTCGAATAACGGCAAATACATATCTGTTGGAAAAAAATGTTTATCCCGGCTAATTTTTATTCGGGGCTGAGAGGGTTAAGTTATTTTGAACCCCATACCGAGGTTGTAATTTTATGTAAATAAGACGAACATAAAAATTTCTGTTTTAATTATATGAAAATATGATGATATGTCATTATATGTAGAGGAAAATGTAAAACTGTAAATATAATATTATTTGGTAAATGTTAAAACCGATTGATATGTATAAACAGTTTACATAATTCCTGTTAGTATTTATTATCATTTGAATTCATTATTTTTGGTCCAATTGTAAACTCAAGGGTACACAATATTCGGTGTTCCGTGCCACGCAATGGTCTTTTTTAACTCCCGTGTCTCTTTTCAGGCGGTCGCCGATCGTGTTCAGCGATCATTGGAACTTAAAAAACAGTCTTGCGATTTCGAAAACGAATTATACATATGTATGTACATATGTGTGGACCGACTCACATGAAGATAATTTTCTCTCTCTGCTCTCCGTGGTTTTTTGTGCTCAAAAGTGGGGCCAAAATGATAATGTTCTTGAGTGTAATACAGAAATGCTATCGTTTTCTTATTCCATTTTGGATAACATGACTAATGGTAATTAATATTAGACCTTTGTTTGTTTCTTCGAATGTGTTGATAACTTCAGTAAAAAACTTCTTGGGCATAGGGTATTCCCATACCAATGAACAAAATATACTGTTACTGCGGTTATGCGAGCCCGGATTCATCAAATAAATTCAGTGAATGTGATTAAGCAATACATACATACATAGGTGTTTCCATAATGTCGAACGCATTACATTCCGTACATTCGTACGTATTCAGTGTAAAAAACCGTATGTAAAACTTTTTTTTTAAGTAAACACTAACTCTTGCCAAAGGCGGGTAGGTTTCCTCAGGGCCCGCAGATTCAATAGGACCCGTCATTTTCCAAAAGTTGGAAATACCAAGGAAGGACCCAGATTTTATCTCTACGTCATTTTATATAATTAATAACACAGGAATGTTGACTGTTACGGTCGCATTACTATATACTATATACAAAATAACACAAAGTAGATCTGAAATCAAAGATATTGTATATGATGTCAAAGTAAATATTTCGCTTTCGCGTATTCACAAATTCATGTGTGCCAACGTATGAACACAGTATGTGTTGTGATTCCGCTTGTGTTTGTGTGAGCAAATATCCAGTGTGTGTATATCAAGTTCGAGTGTGGGTGTGATTGTGTTGTTTATGTGGCGTTTGCCGCTCTTAAGTAAGCATTTTTTCTGTGGTGTATATTTTAGTCGTATTGGAACCGACGCCCAAACAGGTTCACGTTCACAATAAATGCGTGTGTGAAGAGGAATGTCGATAGGAGATAAAGAGAGAGCTAGAGCGAGATGATAATATGAACAACTTTTATGAAATCGTGATCATATTTATTTACACATTTTTTATCGAAAGTATTTCTCGTAAAGTAGTTTGACTTAAATAGAAATTCAACGATTTCAACAAAAAAAAACTTGGAGAAATTTGTGTGATTGAGAACAATGTGAAAAAAACACATGTAATTTAAAAAAATAGTGCCGCTGACTATTTGAAAATTGAAAATACCAAATCCTTTTAATACTATTAATCATACGGAAATGAAGTGGCCATGAGGAAAAAACATGTTAATAATAAAATTTAAGTATAACAACACGTTAATATCAGCAATACCAGTTTCTGATCGGAATACACCGAAACTTGCTAAAAATATTCTGTTTGAGGCGTCAGCTAAGTCATGGTTTATATTTTGTTTAATCTATTTGCTTACACAGCAAATAAATGGTCAAAAAGTGGACGGCCAAACGTCAAGTTCAAAAATAATAAATAATAATTACAATAGCAATAGCCATAGAATTAACCATTTGCAGATCTTCAGACAAAATAAAAAAAACGAATATAGACATCAAGGCATTGAAGATTCTCCAATAGGAAACCCTCATAAAGAAATTAAAACAGGAGTTTCAAATTTATCACAAAGCCAAAATAAACCAAGTAATGGCAGTTCAAATAATTATAGTCTGATTACTATAAGACCGTCTTCTAATATATATCACAGAAGTAATAATATATTACCTAGAAAATCTAGAGATATTCCAAAGGTTAACAATAAAAAGTCAACCAAAATTGATGAAATTAAACTAAGGCGCTTAGTTCTAAAGGGCCTTGGAATGAAGAAGATGCCAGATATGAGAAAGGTGAGAAAATTCTACTAATGTGTATAAGTTATTTAAAAAGAAACTCAGATGTAATGTAAAACTGTCAACATTTGTTGTCCCTATCGGCAGCTGGCAGTCTTAGAGTCTAAACGAAAGATTTACTTTGCCCTTTTGGGAGAAATAAGAAACGCATTGAGGGTATGTGTATGGAATGCAAGAGTTTTATACCCTTGCATGATATTATAATTTTACTCAGGAGTTTCCTAAAGTTATATATATTCTTGATCCCCACCAAACGTCTCTTGAACCAGTTGAGATATTTTCATATTTTTTAAATGAAAGATAATTTTAGTACCTTTCAATTAAGTGGTCATACTATATGGTGTGATAAATACTCGAAAATTAGAGTTTTTTAAGGCAGTTAAAAAAAAAAAAAATTTTATAATTAAAATTTTTTCCTTTTTGACCAATTTTGAATCATTTATGAACTTTTGGTTCAAAGTAATCAATTAATTTTACATCATTTAATATTTCTGAAGAATAATTAATCCTTATGCATTTATTTTAAATCATTAAGTGTCCTTACAAAGTCAGGAATTGAAAAACAAGCCACCAATACAGGAAAAAATGTATGCCCGCCATACAATTTCGTACTGCGCAGCGACTGTGCTTGTAGCTGAATTTACGCGGAGTTAAAGTATCTTTTGCTTTGGAAATTCTTGGGGGCAGGTTGGGGCAGCCGATTTTTTATTTAATTTGATAAAGAACATATTCAAGAACATGTAGTCTCATTTTTTACATTCCATCAAAGTTGAAAAATAGGTTAAGAAAATTAGTATTTCGGTAAAACAGGTATGCCTGTAGGTGCAAAAAATATTATAATTTTCTACCTTGGTTTTACCGAGATTTGATGACCCTTTCGATGGAGACCATAACCATGCCGGTCGGTTGCATATTTTACCTAAACATCACCGCCAATGAATTTGCCTAAAAAAATGCCTTATTTTTTCCCCATCCCAACAAACTGAAGTTTAACAAGAAAGGAAGCTTACTTCGGCATGCCGAAGTTTAAATACCCTTGCAGTAAGTAGAAGAAGAAGAAACATTTTCTGTCTTTTTCGTTTTCTCGAGTACTGACATAAGATAAATGTTGCGAGAGAAAAATGTTGCGAACGATAAATGTTAGAGCGAAAAATTTTGCGAAAAAACTAAATGAATTAATATAAATTCCTATGGCAGCTATATGATATAGTGGTCCAATTTGAATAAAATTAAAACCGAAATTCTTTAATAATACAAAATGGCCATGTCTCAAATTTTATGAAAATATGTGGAAAATTGGCTTAGTTAGATTTTTTTCTTCAAAATTTGCTGATCGGTCCAATGACAGCTATATGATGTAGTTGTCCGATTTTGATCAAATTAAAACCGAAATTCTAGAATAACACAAAATGGCCATATTTCAAATTTTTGAAATATTGTAAAAATTGGCTAAGTAATAATTTTTTTCATTAAAATTTACCGACCGTTCCTATATAGCTATATGATATAGTTGTCCGATCCGATCTGCAAAGTTTCATCCAGATAGCTTTAAAACTGAGGGTCTAGTTTGCGTAGAAACGGACGGACAGACAGACAGACGGACAGACGGACATGGCTAGATCGACTCGGCTGTTGATGCTGATCAAGAATATATATACTTTATAGGGTCTGAAATGTCGCCTTCACTGCGTTGCAAACTTCTGACTAAAATAATAATACCCTGCAAGGGTATAAAAACCCCTTCAGTAGGTAAATACAAAATATTACATACTAATATATTTAAAGATTACAAAGAAAAAATTATGTTTTCACTTCGAGACTTGTAAAATTAGGCAGTTTGCCAAAAAAGTTACAAAGACTAAACGCAGATTATTCTGAATTATTTTGAAAATTTTTTTAAAGATATAAACTTTAAAATATAGTCGTCCTAATTTTATAAAATTAAAACGAAATTCTAGACAAATAAAAAATTAACATATGTCAAAGAACATAAAATAATGTTGCCTAAGTTATAATTTTTATACCCTTGCAGGGTATTATAATTTTAGTCAGAAGTTTGCAACGCAGTGAAGGAGATACTCCATCCCTATAAAGTATATATATTCTTGATCAGCATCAACAGCCGAGTCGATCTAGCCATGTCCGTCTGTCTGTCTGTCTGTCCGTCTGTCTGTCCGTCTGTCTGTCCGTCCGTTTCTACGCAAACTAGTCCCTCAGTTTTAAAGCTATCTGGATGAAACTTTGCAGTTATGCTCCTCTATGCTCTCACTGCTATATATGTCGGAACGAGCCGGATCGGCCGACTATATCATATAGCTATATAGG
>VNJV01006914.1:0-53662 GCA_008042635.1 Drosophila nikananu
GAAACCCCATCCAGCCCATCGATTAGAGCACTCAATTTGTGGGATTTATACATGTCGCTCTCGAGATTTATAACTCTTTTGTTTTGACCCATAAATAAATGGAGTTTTGATTTTTTTAATGGCCAAAAGAAATTGGCAATATGCGACCCAGATAGAAGCACACGCATGTTGAGCCAAGAGGTTGATGGGAACATTAAAGGTTAAACCACAAGTGAAGTGAGGAAAGACTGACCACATGCGGTTTTTGTGGGGTTAATAAAAGGGTTAATTCTGTTTGACTTTAAATCTAATTGAAAAATACTATATAAAAGTTGATTTAATGCTTGTTATAAACCCAATTTTAATAAGCATTTTCTTCTCTTGGCTTACATATAAAATTTGAATAATTATACCCATTTTCGTTTTCATTTCTCCACCGAAACGGAAGTGGCCATGGCTAACGCCCAAACTCACACACATCTAATAATAATCATAATAACCGATAAAATCGTAAAAAACGAAGGAGCTTTCCTCAAATGAAAGTAAAGCGACTTCCCCAAATCAAAAGCTTAACAAGAAATCACACAAATATTCTGAAAGATGCTCGCAGGGAAAATAGAAAGTAAAAAGAACACCCAAGAAATTGGGTCAAACTAATGAAGATGCCGATAAAGATGCGCATAATCGAAAGAGGACTGGAAATACTTGCCTGGGTGTTTATAATCTGTACGCTTGTTGGCCCAACAGCCGGCCCAAAGACCCCATAATGACACAAGGTGCACACGAAAGCCAGGTCCAAACCAGGTCCAAGGCAGGTCCAAGCCAGGCCCAGACCCAGGCCCAGTCTCCGGCGGCTCTGACCTATGGTGAAAGAGCAACCAGGTATTTGGGTCAGCCTGTAGTGAGGCGTTAGCTGAGGAGCCGATCAACGGCCAGAATTGAATAGATGATGACACACACACACTCTGCCAGAAAGAAAGTCTCTTAATTTATTTATTTATATGCAGGCCGCTAGAATCAATGAGAAGAAAGTTCTTCCAGCATCCACCAATCCCAGCAGAAACTGGTTTCTCTCTGCCACTCAGAACGAAACCTGAAACCTGAAACCAGGCAGAGTCAATTCTTTATAAGCCTTCATTGAGAAAGACTTCAAGTCGCAGCCTCATTGAGTGGAGTGTGTGTCTGGGCAAGGAGTTTGTTTTGCAGCCACTTTTGTATGACTTGGAGAAAAGGTTTTCAATGATATATTGAAGATTTGAGGATTATAGAAATAAGGAAAGGAATATTATATAAATTTATTAAGAAGATAGGACTCGTAACATTTTTTTTTTAAATATAGCAAATATTATTAAATGTACCTATATTTTTATTATGAATAAATAGCATTATTACAATTAGCAATGTCGATTTGTAGTACAAAATGTTAATGAAACAATAAGTTTAGTTTAAAGCTGAAAAGTCGCTTTCTTTAATTAATTTAAAATATTGATTTAATAAAGAGTTTTTAATAGGCTTACAATCGATTTATTAAATATACATATTTAAGAAATAGTATCACATATATAAGAGGCAGCTAAAATTCTTTAAAACACTTTTCCATTCCAATTCCAACCCACAAAAAAACCTCTTAAAAAATCCACCGCCCATTTCCCAATACAATGCCATTAAGACTTTGATATTTTTCAAACGGTATCCTCTCCTAGTTCACTCTTCTCCGACTGGGCCATAGATCTGCGGCTCACTATTTATGGTCAATAGCTGTTGCCGTGTTGCAGTTGTTGGTCAAAGCGTTCCACTTGCTTGAAACTGGGTCAATGCAGAAGCCGAGAAGATGCAACAGCCACACACAACAGCAAGGAAAAGTTGTCTTAGGTTTAAGCTGGCTTAAAAGAGTTCTTAAGACCCGGGCCGAAAATAAATAAAAATGCAATTAGTTTGTCTTAAGCCTGTCAGAGGCTCTCTTCAAAAGCTTTTGTGGTTTTGTTTGTTGCATGTTTGGCATGCGCTTGTCGTACAAATTTGTTAGCAATTATCGCATTTTTTTTTATGTTGCAGCTTAACTTGCAGTTTTTCTTGCAGTTTTTCCTTGCACTTTTCAGTTTTGTTTGTGGTTATTGTGTATTTTGTTAGTTAGCCGGGCTATTTGTTGCTTTATTTTAATGATTGTCACCTGAGGAGAGCCTTGAGCAACTTTCTCAGGCTTCATTAAGTTTCACCCGGGCCGCGACACACGATTTTGCTTATGACTTTTCGGAATCGCTTTTGGAATTGTTTGCCATCTGTGGATTTTCCGCGCATCGTGCATTGAATTTAATTGAATTCGCAAGTGAAGGTATGATAAATGGTTGAAGCTAAGCATTTTAAAGCGTTTTTAATATGCATTTTGTCTGGATTTGTGGGGTAAATTTGTTGCGGACATCCTCTTTGGACTTTAAGGGATCTTTTTAATAAGTAATGAGTTTATTGGAGAAACTTAGGTTTGTTTTTAATAAAAGAAAATATAATAAGCTGTACTTAAAGATCTTATATTTGGGTGTCTGAATTAACAATTTAAAGCTCTAAAGTATTTAAAAAAATAATTTTATTAACCTTTAATTAATTTAACAAATTTAATTTATCATATTGCAATTATATTAAAAACAACCTTTTTAATTCTTTTTCTTGAAATCCAAAATTTAAAATATTTTAAAAAACATTCAAATTATAATTGTATTTATTTTAAAATATCATAATTTTATGTGTAACCTATCACAAATTATATTATAAATGTTATTATTTTAAAATATTATAATTTAATTATTAACCCATCGGTATAATAGAAATGATTAAATAACCCCTAAAAACATTTAGTTAAATATTCCTCTTTCAATAGCAGTTCCTTCACCTTTATATAACTCTATTATTATTTTATGTTTATAGGAGTTTTAAGTATTTAAAAATATCAACAAAAAAGAAAACAAAACAAAATCCACAATCAAGTTTTTTGCTCAAGTCTTTTGTTTTCTCAAGGCTCTGCCGCTGCGTTCATTTCCAACATGACTCAATATAAATCATATTATATACGAGTAGCCGAGGAAAAAATCAAATATCATTGTGGACCACCTTCAACTTCGTTTGACATTTGAAAGTAACCAACAGCAACGACAGAGAAATATGCAAAAAACGAGTTTGCAACAAAAAAAATGTACAGCAAATCAACAAAGTCACTCTCAATTTTCTTGAGCTCTTCATTCGCATATGGAAAATCAAATAGCGAATCAAAAAATTCAATTTAAATAATAAACGAAATAGAGAGAGATGGAAAATTAAACTACAAACGAGTTCAGGCTGTTGACTTCATCGGCCGGGTCTCCATTTTTGGATTACTCGTATTACCCGCCACTGTCCAACGCCTTTTGTGGGTTCTACACACATAAAGCAACAAAACCCCACTGAAAACCCCTCCAAGTCCCCAAATCTCTCCCCCTCTATCCTTCTGGTGGGTGTTTTATGCATGTGCCACGCAATTGTGTGTGGTTTGTGAGGTAATTAATAAGCCACCAGCAATCCAATTGAAACCGAACGTTGCGTTGCGTTGCACCTTTTTCGAGAGTGTCGAACTCGGGCCGGGCATACTAAGTAGCCGCCGATAGTTGGCTCAGTTCGGCTTTATTTCATTACTGACCATACTCAAGACGGGTTTCGTTTCGGTTAACTCTTGTAGGGTTTCGGCCGCTTGCTGGGCTCTTTTTTTGTGCAAGTGCAGTGGCTGCTCCGCAAGCCAACACCAAAAGTCAATGCAAACCGGCGTGAATCATGGCGAACAATAAAAGGGATTAGGTTTCGGCAAGGGAGGGTTAAGAAAAGTTGCTAAAAAATATATTTAAACTGTTGGAAATTAAATTGAGTTGATTTTTTATTTTATAATATATGGCAAATATTTAATTACATTTTTTATTAAGAGTATTAAAATAAAGAATTTATGTAAAGATGAATATTAGGGCCAAAATATGTAAGTAATTTTATTTGAAAACTTTAAAAATCAAAAGTTAATTAAATACACCGGATTTTTAAACTTATAAACCTGTTGCAACTATTTATAATATTTTAAATTATGACTTGAAGCTGTTTTCTGGAGAATTATTATAAATGAAAAATGTCTAAAGCAGATTGTTATGAATTAAATAAGAAAGTCATTTATTTAGTAAATAATATTTTTTTTGTGTTAAAACCAAGTTTTAAAAATTCAGATTACATTTTTTAAATAAACTATAATTATTGGTGGTTAACTTTTTTAATTATAAATAATCATAATCTTTTATTTGCATACTTTTAAAACCTAATTTGTCGATCGCACCCTTAATCTTTTAGTCACACTTTTAAAATAAATTATAGCTGTGACATACTTCATAAATTAAACGTTGCACTTAATAGAGAACAAGTACAGGCTTATATTATGATTATTTAATTAACATAATAAGCCATTTGTTCTTTTAATAGACCAAGAAAATTATCTACTTAATGCCAACCATTTTATTAGTAGCAAAAATGGCATTATTATACAAAGAAACTTTAAAAATGGCATTCAATGAGCGTATTGCTAAAATTATACAAATATTTTGTATATTATACAAAATACAGTATTTAAATATATATTATATATTTATTATTATTATTATTTATTATTTATACATATTATAAGTATTAATTCGTTTAGGGAATTCCTTTTTCATGTTTCATTTTTGATATTTTAAATACCTTACGTGAACTTTGAAAATAAAGACTGCTCAATTGTGGCAAAACACCTTGCCTAATCCCATTTAATTTCCACATATCTCTCTATATTCCCTCTCTATATCTTCCCATTATATCTTCTTTAAATTCAAATTAGTCCCCCCTGAGAATTACCAACTCAATAAAATCAGTTTTGGTCAATTTAATTTGGAGTACAGCGAGCTTGATCAGGTTCTTTCCATAGCCAGCCAACATTCCAATCCATTCCATTCTACTTAGCACTCGACAACACACACTCCACACCGGAGTTTTCCGTTTCTTATTCGATTTTTTACTATTTAGTCTTGGGACCAGACTCAATAGCAGACCCCCGAGCTATGCAATATTTCAGAAACGGCAAACTGCAACTTCAGGTTGTCTAACAATTTTAACCCAGTTTTGCTTACTTCTTTTTTTTTTCTCTTCGTTTCGTTTTACCTTTTTTGCTTTCCACATTCTTGTAGGAGCCATAAACAAGTTTTGTTTTGGTTGTTTTTTTTATATTTTTTCTTGGCCCAAACAACACCAAGGCAGAAATGGCAGAAAACGAGCCGAGAAACGGCTACAGAGCTCTGAGCGCAAATCGTAAAATACTCGCAGAAAATAGCAAATTGAAATTGAAGCTAATGAAAAGGCCAACTGTGTTGCATCCATTGGGTTGCACATGCGAAGGGTTTTGGGGAAGGGGAGGATGGATGCATTACCAGTTGGCCAACACGGAAATGGAGGTCAATAGGGATTACACACGGCCCAAGTAGGTGCGGAAATGGCCGCGTAGAGCGCAATGAGAACGTCGGCCGATTAACCATCGCCGTCGTCTGATGACATGGCATCGCATGGCATCGGGTACTGTGGATGCTCCGGAGTGGGTCAAGCAAGTGGTTGAGTTTGCCGCTAATGGGAACGAGGTTCGTCAAGTTGGTTACAGTTATCGGCAGCGGTGGTTCGCAGCCGGACATTCTCCGCCGGCCGAGACCAATTTCACAGAGTGTCATCAATTATAACGCAATTTGTTCGGGAGCGTTCTAGAATGCCAGAATGGGATCCGAGCAAAGTACAGCAAAGCGGATTGAAGTCACTGTTGTACAAAACAAAAAATAAATCGGAGAGCTTACAACATTTTAGCGATGCATTGAAAATTTGAAGCCAAAAATTTGCACCATTTAGGAAAGTCAAGAAAATAGACATGGAGAAATATAAAAACAATTTACCCTTGCAGCTTACAATTGGATCTTTGGCAGCTATTTGATATAAAAGTCCGATCTTGATAAAATTAAAATCGAAATTTAAGGGGTTTCATCGTCAAAATTTTCGAAAATTTGACAAAAAATTAGATATTGAGCTTTGAATGCAGAAAAGTTATCCTATAAAAACTAAGAAGAAAAAACCAAACCAGGATGAAATCGGTTGAGTTTAAGCCAAGTTATGATCAAAAAACCTTTTAAAAGTTTTTTATTTTTAAGCAAAAAATTTAACCATTTTTTTAAAACAAATTTAAGGGGTTACATCGTCAAAATTGTCGAAAATTTGACAAAAAAATAGAAATTGAGTTTTGAATGCAGAAATGTTCTCCTATAAAAACCAAGCATAAAAAACCAAACCAGGCTGAAATCGGTTGATTTTAAGCCAAGTTATTATCAAAAAACCCTTTAAAGAGTTAGGGATTTTTATTCCAAGAAAGTTACCCTGCAGGTTAAAAAAAGAACATCAATAAATACATAATTAAACTAAATGAATAAATAGAATAATTTATTATTCAAAATAAAAGTTTGGCAAGGTTTTCTCCTCTCACAATAAATGTTAGAAAATAATAACCACGAGTGAAATCAATCCTTCTGTAAAACAAAAACCACTCAATAACCTGACTCATGCCCAGAACCTGTTCCCGAATTCACACCCACAAGTAGGCATGTGACATAATAAACAAAAATCCGCATCTAAAATTACCCATATTAGCAAGTTTTATGATTTACCAAGCATTACTTTTTGGCAATTTCAGGCCAACATAAATAAAAGCCATTCACGGTAAATAAAAAAAGAGCTATATATATGTATAAGACTGGCCAACTTAATGCCTCTCTATCGTGGCTCTGAAAGGGGGACTTGCTTTTGTTAATGCCTTGGTGTAAAATATATATTTGAAGCGTCCGTCAGTTCAGTGACCTTCTGCGGCGTTCCAGCTACTTGGCCAGTTTTCTACCGTCTTGCCGTCTTATTGTTCTACACTTGTTATTCAGTAGTTTCGGTTTAGTTTCTCTCTTTCTCCGCCGGTGTCACCTCACACCAAAGTCACACATTTCTCCAAGTCATGATCCGGAGGCAACAGCGCTGCACTTGAGAAAATATTTGTCGAGAAAATCTTAACTGTTTCCCCATTTTTAATGACAACTATTTATGTGCTTTTTAGATTCTCAATAAAAATGTTTTAAGTACAACTATTTATGTGTTTTTTAGATTCTTTTTAAAATAGTTTTAGGTTTTAATATTTTTCTACCTGTTGACTTGGAGACTTAACTCCTCCCGGAGAGTTGTAGAAAAATGTGAGATATGTGTGTGCTGTAGGCTGAGGCTGTGGCTGCCGTAATTACGTATTATATTAACTTGGCTTTACACCTGTGCCAGCTGGCCTAACTGTTCTGCAGCTCGTGGTCTCGTTTATTTTTAAGCCCTTCTGCGTAATTTTCACACATAAAAGACTCGTAAAAATGTTTTATTAATATTAAAAAGTCAAATTTATGATCATTTTTTTTCTCTCTCTTCTCTGTGACTTGCTCCAGGTGAAATGCTTAACGGTTTTTCATCTCGGCTTGGGGGCAAAAAATTCTTAGAAGAAAAAAAGAAACCCAAAAGAATAGCAAACGGTATGGATAAACGTTAGCCTTCTATTTTTTGCTATAGGTTCGAACTAAAGATTTGCCCTAATGGCTTATTAATTGACCAACAATTTCGTAGACATTTAAATGGCTAATAATGTGTCTGGCGGTTCCAAAAGATGTTGATAGATGCGTTTGACACAATTATGGATACTTAATCATAACCTTGAAAAAATATGCTGCGTTTAAGTTAATTATTATATTTTAGTATTGGAAAAAATGTAGGTATTAGCAGGAGTTTTAATTAATCGAAAAATAATAGTAAAATATGGTAAAGCGCTTTTGTATTGTATTTCTTTAAAAAAATTCTGTAAACTCTACCCAAAATCAAGGGATATTTTATGTTTTCTTTACTGAAAAACTAAACAGAAATAATCCTCAAAATAATATCAGGTAATTCGCTTCATCTACCTGCTATATGCTTGAAAAAGTCTCCATTTCCCTCCAAAATCTCACATCACGTTCAACGTCCCAATCTGCCTACGTTTTGTAAATAGCCAACTTAAGACTCAACTAATTGCCGCTCCACACTTAATTTATTTTTGTAAAATATCTCTTATGGCTTGTCCGAAAAATGAAGCAATTACAAATTATACAATAAAATAAATGAAGAAAACAAAAACCACTACGGGGCGTTCGTTCCACTTGAGAAGTGTTGAGCTTCAATTAGCGGCAGACAATTGGCAATAAGCCGGCTACTCGGGCATTTTACAATTTATGTTAACTCTTATTTATTTTTTATTTTGGTATTTAACTTTGAAGCTCAGAAATGCTTAGCCAAGCAAACACGACAACAAAGGCAACCTTGACATTGGGAGTGACAACAGGTGCGGGTGGTTGGGTAAAGATGTGCAGCGATTTGGCAAGCAAACCGAGGCAGTTAACTGATTAAATATTTGAACGTGCCTGTCAAGAGATATCTTTTGCATATATAGTATGTATAACAAACAATATCACAACTGTAAACTGTAAATAAACAGGGCCAAAAACGTAGCTGTGAAAAATGTGAATCAGCGAGCGAACAAGTTTTGGGCCGCAGATCAGAATGAATATCATTGAGATGCGAGGGAGATGAGCTCACAGCCCGGAGCATTTTGAATGCCGTTAATAGACATCGCAAACGAGTTAACAAATGGATATGCAAAAAAAAAATAAATATAAATAAAGACTAAACTGGGTAAAAAGATTATTGAATTAATTTCGCTATGGCTTACCTTATTTAGCGGCTTGTCTGTCGTCGGTTTATTCTGGTTGTCCAATTGTTGGTTTATTTTTTGAGCACATGCACTTTTGATTGGCAAATAGAAACATTTGCGGATGTGTAAACCAAACACTTTTTATTAGCTTTTTTGCTTATTTTTTTAAACACTTTTGTGGCGTTTTTAGTAAAATTTATTTATTATTTATTGCACTAAAAGATACTGTTGAAAAACTATGGGTTAAGCGTGTGTTTCGAAAGCTTAAGAGTCTCCTTTGATATCAATAAAATGTAACTCTTATTTTTTCGAACGTTTCTCTGGTCTTCATATATATTTTCAGCTTTTCTTTAAAGTCATAAGTCAAGTCGAGACTTTCAATTAAGCGGCTTAAAGACAAACAGCGACGAATGAATCGTGTTTGTCGGTTGGTAATAGAGAAAAGATGCTTATGAGCAGCGTGCGGCGTATGTAAAGAGTAAGTATCTATGTATCTTCCAGTCTTCTTTCTCTTTGGTAAAAGTGTAAAAATTACGCTACACACAAAGCCAAAACGACTTGCGCTTTCACAAAAAAAAAACTAACAAAAAACGAAGCAAAGATTTTTCTTCTTTCTTTCTTTGGCTGATTTATGCATTGCGTTTGTCGATGGTGATACGTAGATACTTAGATACATTGCCTGAAAAGCAGAAAAACTAAAATCCACTCAGCACACGCGGCACCTTACACACTCTCCAAGTTCCGGGTTGAATCACTACCTTTTGCTTTACATTTAAATTGCCGTTCGATTTAAAATAAATTAAAATACACGCACAGTTGCACAAGCACAATGAGGAGGCATCAAGTGCAAGAAGTACGCACAGACACACCAATCAATGTGGAAAACGTCGCCCATTTGGATTGGGGAAATGGGGAAAATTGTCAACGCACATTGAACTTGACAAACAAAAGAGAGCGCGCAGAGCGCTCAGAGCACAGAGACTGGGAGAAAGGTGGAGAGAGATGGCGAGAGAGGGAGCCAGAGGCACATGCCTCAATTTACAGTTAAGCGCGGCAGACATCCACAAGATGCAAAACTCCAAAGATACTTTCGGCCAGCGGAATGCGAATCGCGAATTGCACTTGCTGCGGCAACTTTTTCATCCGACCACGAAAAAAGAAGACGACCAGCACACTGAGACAAATCAGATAATGCTTCTATAAATAATTGGGGAATTAATTGCACTTCTTCATACTTCAAATTAATTAACAGAAACTTTATATTTTCTGAGTCTATCAGTGAACGTAAAATAATTGTAAATAATATATAATGTAGTTTAAAATAGAGATTAAATATATAATTTCCTGAAGCTTAATCTCAAGTTAATATTTATCGAATAAATAGCAATATCTGGTCCTTAAATTAAACTGACAGTTAAGAAACTGCCGACTTAACTGGACATTGCAAATTTGATCACTAATATAAACTCCAGAAAGAAAGTAGAGTGGGTTTTTGTACACATATTTATCATAGAAATATAGTTTCTTGCAGTGCAACAACAAAAAGTGAAGGGGCCCCAGAGCAAACGTCACCAGGTCCCTTCCCCTTCGCCTCTACCCCTTACTATCCACCTGCGCGTATCTGTGTTTGTCTCCCAAGATTTAGTAATGTATGTGTGTGGCGTCTCGTTTGTTGATGCGGCGGCTAATGGTTGCATACGAAAAAATAAAAAAAATAAAAAAAGCAGAAAGAAATATGTGGACAAGGCCTGTCTAGTCATAGCGGTACTTCGAGTGGACTCCAAGGGGGTAAGGCGGGTGGGGTGGCAAGGAGTTGGGGGGGCAGCTAATGACTTGGCGCCCAATTGAAGGAAGTTGCCAATTTTTGCAACGGGTAACTAGTCGCAACTGGTGTTGATTGGATTTTTTCCTTAGTTTCTTCTAACTTTTTGTTTAATGCCACTGGTCTTTTTTATTGAATACAAAAGTTCAATGAAATTTTTACATTACATTAAGAAACTCTAACGGTATCCTCTGAAAGGTAATTAAGAAACTAATAGAGGCTTGTTTTTGCTTGTTGTTGTTTTATTGGTATTTGTTGGGAATAATAGTTATGGTAAGATTTGAGGGGAATCTTGGAGTTTAAATATTAACAAGAACATTTTAACTTCAAGTCCTTTTCAAACCAACAAAAATAACCATAATAAATTCAAAAAATCAATCGAATTGTCGTAATTAATATGGTTAGATCAGCAATTGATATTTTCCACTTTAGTTGATGTCATTTTATGCTAATAAAAATGTAATAATCTAGTGAGATCATCTGCATTGCGATATGTGGTGAAAGATCACTACTTTGGATAGCCCCAAATTCACTTTTGTATTGTCACTTAATATGTTTTAATAAAATATAATTGTAATTTAATAATCTATTTATTTTAAAAGCCAATTTAATTAATTTGCCGCGTAATTTCTTTAGGTGTTATCTCTTTCCGATTCTCCTAAATCAAACTTTCTTTTCCGCTCATGGAAAATATTGCAAGTTAATTCCAGCAACTTGAATGACTTCTCGATATTTGCTTCCTGCCCGATGTATTAAGACCCCAATCCGCCAGGTAATAGCATCCAGATGCTCTTAAGCTTTCAAATCTATGCCATTATCAATTTAGTGGAACACTTTTTACGTCAATCACTTCATTTTTCGGATTCAACTTTACTTGACCGTTACACAAAACACAAGGGGCACTTCTTTCTTACGTTTAACTTTAATTACTCAATTATTTGCTTGATTTCGTTGTTTTTTTCTTTTCTTTCGCTTCTTTAAGTTGAAAATTAACCGCAAAGTACGCAGATCCAAAACGTTGGCCCAACTGATTAGCGCGAGAGGGAAATGGAGAAGACGGGCACGATCGGAATATAAAACTGAGCGCGCGCATGTGCGAACGCGCGACGAACCAAAACATGAGTAAACTTACAGGCAGCTGAAGAAGCTTTTAAAGACCAGCTAGAAAAAAGCCAGAAAATTGTGAAGGTAGCCAAATCTAGATTAGCTAATAATTTGGGATTTGTTTTATTTTTCTGTTAGACTATTTGGGCTTCAGGTAACGGTTTATAGTTTTATTTCTTTTCATTTAATTTAAAATTAAATAAATCGATACATGTCAGTTTTATTTATATGAATAAACTTTACTTATTAAAAAAAAAACCAATTAAAAAAACAAAAAATTTACACTTAGTGATAAAATAGCTAAATTATCAACAGTGCTGACATAGCTATTCCGCCAGGGCTGTCATTGAAGGTACTGTAGTGATTCGACAATTTAATACCCTCTAGCCAAAAGAGAGTGAAAACAAATTGCGAAAAGAAAATATATAGAAAAAATTGAACAAGGAAGGCGCGAATCAAAAAACAGCTGCAGCACCTTTGCCATATTAGTGATAGTAAATTTAAAATTGGCCTAGTGGAAAACCCTATTTTGCATTTTGTGCGATAGCCGGTGTTATCGCTTTGTTATCGGCGAACAGCTGACGAGGGCGCACCAAAATTTACAAACAAACATTGGGAATTGGCAAATTTTAAACAAAATACAAAATGGACTACGATTTTAAGATGAAAACGCAAATGGAGAGAACCAAGGTGGAGGACCTCTTCAACTACGAAGGCTGCAAGGTGGGACGCGGCACCTATGGCCACGTATACAAGGCCAAGTGGAAGGAGACGAGGTGAGTCTCGGCATCGGACAATGAAAACTAAGAATAAAAGATAAAATCCCACAGCGACGGCAAGGAGTATGCTCTTAAGCAGATCGATGGCACCGGGTTGTCCATGTCCGCCTGTCGCGAGATTGCTCTGCTGCGCGAACTAAAGCACCAGAATGTAATCACCCTCATCCGGGTTTTCCTCTCGCACAACGACCGCAAGGTGTTCCTGCTAATTGACTACGCGGAGCACGACCTGTGGCACATCATCAAGTTCCATCGGGCGGCGAAGGCCACCAAGAAGCAGGTGGTGGTGCCGCGCGGCATGGTAAAGAGCCTTCTCTACCAGATCCTCGACGGCATCCACTATCTGCACAGCAACTGGGTGCTGCACCGTGACCTGAAGCCGGCCAATATCCTGGTGATGGGCGACGGCAATGAGCGCGGACGTGTCAAGATCGCCGACATGGGATTTGCACGTCTCTTTAATGCGCCGCTAAAACCTCTGGCCGATCTGGATCCCGTGGTGGTCACGTTTTGGTATCGCGCCCCAGAGCTACTGCTGGGCGCTCGTCACTACACCAAGGCCATTGATATCTGGGCCATTGGCTGCATCTTTGCCGAGCTGCTCACCTCGGAGCCGATATTCCACTGCCGGCAGGAGGACATCAAGACGAGTAATCCGTATCATCACGACCAACTGGACCGCATCTTCAATGTGATGGGCTTTCCGCAGGACAAGGACTGGGAGGACATCAAGAAGATGCCGGAGCATCACACGCTGACCAAGGATTTTAAGCGCTCGACCTACTCCACCTGCTCGCTGGCCAAGTATATGGAGCGCCATAAGATCAAGCCCGACAGCAAGGCCTTCCATCTGCTGCAGAAGCTGCTGCTGATGGATCCCAACAAGCGCATCACCTCCGAGCAGGCCATGCAGGACCAGTACTTCCAGGAGGAGCCGCTGCCAACGCAGGATGTCTTCGCCGGCTGTCCCATACCGTATCCCAAGCGTGAGTTCCTTACCGACGACGACCAGGAGGACAAGTCGGACAACAAGCGCCAGCAGCAGCAGCAGCAACAACAGCAGCAGCAGCAGCAACAACAACAACAACAGCAGCAGCAACAACAGCAACAGCAGCAGCAGATGAACGCCGAGCCAAATGCGAAGCGCGTCAGGTTGTCTGGGGCTGGACAGCAGCAGGACTTCCACCACCAGCAGCAGCAGGCACAGCAGCAACAACAACAACAGCAGCAGCAGCAACAACAACAGCAGCAACAGATGATGTTCAACCAGCAACAGAATTTCCAGCAGCGCTTCAACTAAGCAAGACTGAATAAGGCAGCATTTTTTATCACCACTCCAATACCCTTAGCCTTCTAAGTATTTAATGACTCTATTAGCGTGTAAAAAAACAAGAAAATACAAAGGAAAGTATGAAACCTAGTACCAGTCGCTGAAGCGGGCTATGGCCCGACTCCACTTGTCCATGCGGGCTGCTATCGTTTTGTAGTCCTGGGTTCGCGGCTCAAAGACCCTCTCCACCTGCCGGAAACCCTTGAGATCCTCCACATTGCTCCAGATGCCATGGTTTAGGCCCGCCATGAAAGTGGCACCCATAATGCTGCTCTCCGCATTCTCAGCCCGCTCCACCCGCAGCTGGCTAAGATCGGCCAGGAACTGGCAAACGAAATCGTTGCGTGAGACGCCGCCGTCCACCCTGGAAAGGGGAGTGGAATTAATACTAAAGGGTTTCTCCAAGGATAAACTTGCTGAGAGCTTACCTTATCGTCTGAAGCTTGTGGGAGGTCTCCTGTTCGGCAGCGTCTATCAGTTGGACCAGACGAAACACTATACTTTCCAGCAAGGCCCGCACCATGTGCGCCTTGGTCGTGGACGGCGTAAGGCCAATGAAGCCACTTGCTGATCGATAATCATTCACCGGGGGCTGTCAAAGAGATAAGATGAGGATTAGCTCTAATCTCGAAACAAACAAAAAACTAGTTGGAACTCACCCCCAAACCACTAAAAGCGGGCATAAAGAACACATCGCTGGTATCTGGAACAGACTTTGCTATGGCCGCCGTATCCGCTGGATTCTCGAAAAGCTCACAGGACTGAGCCCAGGTGACCACGGTGCCAAAGTCATGGGATGCTCCCTCAATGCAGTATATGGCATTCTCATGCCGTTCCTGGTCCTTGAGCTGCCACGCCACCAATGGATACATCCCACTGACGGCAGCATGGCATTTGGGACCCGTCACCAGATTGAGAAAGGCCCCGGTGCCCATGGTGACCTTAACGTCGTTCCTCTTGAAGCACTGCGATCCCCACATTGCAGCCGTTTGGTCACTGAGCGAGGCAGCTATGGGGATCTTAGTGTCGGCCCACTCAGGACCAAAAGCAGTGGGATGGACATGACCAAAGCCCTTGTAGCCGTTGTCCACCACACGAGGCAGGATTTTGGTCTGTCACAAGGAGGTTTATGGTTAAAAAATAATATAAAACTCAAACAAATCTCACTTACATCGATTCCAAAAAGAAAACTTATCAGGGGCGACCAACTGAGCGTGAAAGGATCATACAATCCCGTCGCCGTACTGGAGGTAACATCGGTTATATGCTCCACATCTACATCCCTTTCCTGTCCGCTGCCCACTCTCAGCTTGTGCAGAATCCAGGAGTCCAGCAGCTCTACCCGAGCCCTTTTCTTGCTCAACCCTTCACGCAGTCTTTTGTTGTGCTTAATCTCGTAGAGCAACCTGGGCGTCACCTGGCCATTCATCAGCTTGAGCACGCTGCCGGCCAGGAAGCGCGACTGTCGGGTCAGCAAGTATAAGACATATGAAAATCCATTCATAGAGCGCTTTGTCCAACTGGAGTTCCACTCATCGACGAGTTTGTCGGCACGCAGATCCTTCCAGGTGATGAAATTATGATAGTAATCGCCAGTGCGATGATCCCAAGTGAGAAAAGTGCAGCGCTGAGTGGAGATGGTTAGGCAGGTGATGTCGCTGGGTGTCAGTTGGGCATCTATGGTGGGTGAGAGGTATTTATTAGAAAGATTTATTTCGGTGAAATAGGAAACAAGCTAAGGGTCGTTGATAAGAAGAAATAAAGGATGTTTAACTTCCTAAAAAAGACCTAATTAAAAATTTATTTATGGTAATATTGAATTTTCAATAGATCGCACAAGTTTTTCATAATAAGAAAGCCGATAATCTTCATTTCTTGGGGTATTTCATTAGTATATGCATAAACTGGTTGATGGTTATACCCATTATCTCTAAAAAAAAAAGTGATTTTACCAGTTTTGACATATAAAATGCTAAAAATACATTGAGAATCTATAAATAACTCAAGCTAAACCCATTTCTTACTTAAAACCGCTCCCTGGGAGAGACATTTCCTGTATTTTTGTCATTTCTGTTCACACCCCTAGCTTCGTACGAAAAATATTAAATTGCACATTAATTCCGCGCTTGCACTTTTATGGGTTCTCACTATGCCACCCCTCATACTCACCCCGCACCGCCTCCCTTATCACATTGACGATCTTGCGCCACAAGCTCTCCGGCTCGATCTCGAAAAAGCCCGGCTGTGGATTCAACAGCCTCACCTATAATTACGACAAAGGTCATAAAATGTTAAAAGTTATTTAGCCAATTAACTTTGCACCCGCGGTTTGAGCGAGCGAAGCACCACTTACGGCATCCACCGCTGAGCCCAGCACCACACAGCCTTCGTCTAGAATGAAGCAACGCACACATGTGGTGCCAACGTCCAAAGCGGCAATAAAGGCTCCTCCTCCGCCGCCAGTTGTCTCCTTGTGAGCCGCCGCAGCTGCTGCCCCCACATCCTGGGCATCCTTCACAGCGGTACGTTCTTCTATTGGCGCCGACGACATGTTTCGCAGCGCACGCTTCGTCGATCACTGACTTTTGGACGCTCGCAACTGCCGGATCGACTTATCCATTTCGCTGCTTGTGTTATTGCAACTGTTACTGTTATTGTTATTGCTCCGTCGAGGTCTCATAGTGCGCGCTTCAGATTTCCTTATCAAGAAGTGCTCGACTTTTGCTTTTGTGTTTCCAGATGATAACCAGTTGTTGATAATATATCAAGATATCAATATATCGATATTTTTCTAAGGATGATATATTTATGTCACGAAATAAATATTGAAATTTTGTATTTGATTATTGTTGAAAATTACTGTCAAGACGAAGAACAACCTGTAATTATTCTAGATTAATTTGCGCAGTTTTGTTTCCGTCTTTAATTGATGAAGATCTAATTATATTATTTTAATAGATATCCGCGATGCCATTTTACTTATTTCCCCGTAACTTCTTATTTCAATATGATTGGGCCAAGATACTTAAAAAATATAATTAATCTGGCAATACTAAAGCCGAAATATAATTTAAAGTAAATGTATTAATTAAAGTATTTTGATTTTATTTTAATCTACAGTAATTTATTATTATCGATTAAAAAGCCAAAGGCAAAGCCCAAAACAGTATTGATAAACGCAAAAACGCCCATGCGATTGCTATCGCTGCGACAACCCTAATCGGTGCAAACATTTAAAATCAGCGAGGCAAAAGCAAAAATAACATCATAGCCAGAGGCCGTTATGATTCTTATCGCAAATATGCTGATAATGGCAGCTAAAATTAGAGCACTATCGACCTGGCCCCACACACAGGTGATGATTATTCACGTGTGCCGTGCATCATCGCCCTTAATCTTTAAAGCTTTTCTTTTACAACTTTATTTGCTGTACACATAGACACTGCATATACATAAATACATTTATACATATAGTATATGGTATATAGGTACGAATTCAGGTATATAGTAGATTCTAGACACTTGCCATAAACAAGATAAACCTTTATCTAAAATAGTTTGACATTGTACTAATAGTGTTGTGTCCAATAAAATACATTTTACAAACAACTTTTTTAACACATCAATTTACACAAATGACGAGTACTGTACTGGGGGTAGTAGCTCTCTCAGAAGCTGCGTGTCTTCGGTACTGGATTCGGGTCGGTTTTTTGGGAGATATGTCTAAGACTAAGTGACGCCTGATCCCCATCCATGCCTTACATATCCGTCGGCAGGATATCTGGGATGAGGTACTGGCACAGCTCCACCTCATCGCCCACAAACTTGACCTTCTTGACGGTATTATCGTCCAACAGGACACGAATGGCCGGCCAAACGGTGGAGAACAGTGTCGGCGAGTTGATAATCAAGCATACGCCCAGACGCTCCGGATAGTGCTTGCCCAGCAGCCAGATGAGGTTTTGCACCAGCTGGTAGTCCATGCAGCTGGTACTGAATTCGGCCAGATCAAAGACGATGCACAGGCGATCGGTCACCTCCTCGAAGCACTTCTTGCAGGCCTCCTCGAGATTGTACACAATGAAGCGAGTCAGCTCGTCTATGTCCCGCTCAGAGCTGTGATTTTTGGCCGGAATATAGATGACGGGGCGACCGATGCAGTCGCGGTGACGCAAAACTCGAGCCTTTTTCTCCATGTGGCTGCGATCCATGTCGGCTAGCTTATCCACGCCATAGGTCTCGCGCCATTTGTTGGTCTTCAGAATGGCCTAGTGGGAAAAGTAATCCTATTATTCGAGGCTTGGAATTGTATAAAGTTAGGCAGAAAATGTTAGCTTTACTTGTTGATAATTATAATACGAAATTATCGTTTCTAATTATAACTTTGACCCCAATAGCCTGGGTTTTATGGCGGGTACTTGGACATAAAGTTCAGATTAAACAAATAGACATACGCACGTATGATACTGAAGCAAAAATAAATATATAAAAGACTAAATATTTTTTCCCCTACCCTGTACAGGTACACAATGCTCTCGATAAGCCTCATTAGCTGAGTCAACCTATCAGATCTTTGGAACTAGTAAAGATAAAAGTATGAAATTTGGTATGCAGGTCCTTTTTCGACTGCCCTGTCAAATTGTGTAACATTATTTTATCTATGGCTTTTATTTTAGTATATATTTACTTTTTGTTTGTCCAATTAATATTATTTTTTATGAATATGCATATATATAGAAATGCCTTCAATGTCGGGGCTTTAGCATTTTATAAATTTCCAAATAAGGATAGATTGGCGGCTCACCTGGAATGCGTCATTCGTAGTCTTGAAAGCGCGCAGATAGCGACGTAGCGAAAACTCATTTTGGTACTGCTTCGGATCCGCGTCCACAATCAATTTCATGCGCTCCTTCAGATCCTTGAGGTCCTGCTCGTTGATTGGCGCCAGCTCCTCGGACGACATATTGCAAAGCTTGGGGAGTTTTCTGATGGCTTAACTTGTGTCTATCCTCAGTCGAGAGCCTCGATTTGAGGAAGGAATGCGCTGACAATTCTGTTTAATGCTGGCTCGGCAATTAATTTGCGTTTGAAATGTTTTTTCGCAGCCTGTTTTGTTTTTTATTTTCTTCACTTTTCCGACCAGTGTGACCGGATGGCAGTTTGGCCGAAAATAACAAAAGTATACACTAAGCGAAATACTAAAATAGGGAAATACCAGCAAATATCGAATATTCCGTTAAAGTTAATGGAAGTTGAATTTAAATTTAAATTTTAAAGTTTTCGTTTTATTTAAATTATGTTTTTTAAGAATAAATAATTAACATTCGTTTATATACACGTTTATATTTCTTTCGTAACTGCTGTTAGATTTAAAAATGTTAACAATTCACGATTTGATTGGCAGAAGCAAGAACTCCACCACAAAAAACAATTAGAAGAATGCACAACTCTCTCTTACGGCGGCTGTCTAGGCCCTAAGTATTAGCTACAGATACAAATGCAGAGATTCCTAAACTGAGTTAACTATTGCTTCGTGGTTGTCCTCCTCCTCCTCTTACTACTATTTGGGCACCATGACACGGGCTATGCCCGGCAGGACTTCGGCCTGCAGTGGTCCAAACTCCACCCGCTCACCATCCACAGTAATGATGCCCTGATTGTCGTGCGGCTCCAGGCGAAATGCACGCACCTTAAGCACCTTCACGTACTCGTTGTTCACATCCGGCAGATGGGTGCCGGAGCTCATGTTGTAGAGGAAGCTTAGTAGATGGGGACGGCTGATGCCGCCGCGGATGAGAATGAGGAAGATGGTGCCATCGTTCATCTGGGCATTGGGCGCAAAGTGGCAGTCGATGCCCAGATGCGTCTGGTATACGGCATGCATCATAACGAACTCGCCCTCCTCCACTTGCCAGCCCTGATCCTCGGGCAGTGGTTCATCCAGGTCCGGCAGTTCGCTTGTCGGCCCAAAGTTCTGCTGGCGATTCTCCAGCGAGGCAGCCGCCTGTCCAGCAAACTCGCTCTCATCGGCCAAACTATGGTAGATGCTCTCCGATATGGAATAGTAAAAGCTACGCCGCGATCCTCCCGACAGCCAGCTGTCGCAGCGCGACCGGAACGATTGATTGATTGACGTTTCCAGCGAGATCACGTCAGCAAACTCCTGCGGTAGGTACTCGGTACTGGAGTGATGTAAGCTCGGGGCCAGTTTATCAATGTGGGTGTTGCAGCTACGACTGCCCTGCATCCTATTCCGCTGATTGGCATAACCCGTCATAGGGGAATCCTCCTGCTCCGTGAGCAGATAGCTGATTCGACCATTGTAGGTGCGCAGGTTCACCAAACGGTACAGGGTCCAAACGGTGAAGCGCTGGTAGCCCAGCATTCGGATGCGCTCACTCTCGATGTCCACGTCTGAGATGAGGCCCCAGCCAATAGATAGGAAGGAGTACACGGAGCGTTGCTGCAGCTGCACACGCACCACGTCCATGGGAGAGCTGCGGCCGCTGATGACGGTGAGAGCAGCTCCTAGTACTGGTTTACTGAAGTAGGGTTCGCTGAAAAGGGAAAACAGGATACAGAAAGTGGTGAGTTATTAAAGAAACAACCAAATTATCACAACTGTATCATTATGGCTTAATTTCAATGTTAATATTTATGTTTACTTAAAATTACTAAGAAAAACTAAAATAAGATCGTTATGTGGAAAAAAAAACTAGTGAAAACTGGAGAAACCTGCTCAGTTCGCTAGGCAAGTGAAATTCGAATAGAGAGCGAAATCCAATCACAAACAAGTCTTATTTGACCTACTTGTAGCCGTGGGCTATGGACCTGGCCAGTCCATTTCCAGAACCGCAGGGAATGATGCCAAGTGCCAGTCCTGGCAAGACATGGGCCCAGTCCTCGCGCTGCAGCAACCCATTAATGATCTCATGGAAGAGTCCATCGCCGCCGACGGCCACCACGCAGCACCAGGCATCCAGGCAGCGAGTGCTCATAAATTCAATGGCAAAATTGGAATGCTTGGTCACGTACAGATCGTAGGGCACCTCCGCCTCGTTGAGCACCGGTGTTACATGCATGTTAAACACCTCACGTGCCCGTCCCGATCCCGATTTGGGATTCAGCAGCACTAGAATCCGCCGACGTCGCTCATCCGCTGTGGGTGCCACAAAGATGTCCTCCAAGGTGCGATGCAGTTGCCAGCTGAGGGCGCGATACCAGCGATCCGCCTCCCGCATATTGTCCTCGAAGGTGTCGAAGGAACGGAAGCGCAGCGTGAGCACCGTTCGCTCCCTGTGCAGCTCTGTCCGGAGACTTCGTTTCTTAAGGACGTAGGCGAAGACATATAAATAGGCGCTGACATCGCCGTCGTTAAGGGGAGCCTCTTTGCTGGCTGTGCTGCATTTACTGGGCGTGTTGATGGCTGCAGCCGGGCGATCCCCGGAAGCGGATACCGCTGGTGAGTTGGGATTCCCCGAACTGCAGGCGCAAGCACCGGACATGGCCAAACGGCGCGTCTTCTTGGGACGCATGCAGCGCCCGCCGACAATGTCTCCGATCCGCACATGCTGCTCCTTGATCACCGTTCCCCCGGGACTCTCCCGCTGAAGTGTGAATCCCGTGGCGTCCAAACGGACGCGAAATACGTGACTGCCCTTCCGTTGGCTGGTGTAGAAGGTGTCGCTAACGTGGCCCTCCTCCGCGGAGCTGGCCCGGCTGGGGCTGTTAGTCTTATCATGAGATTCGTTCATTTTCACTTGAGATTCGGCTGCTTTGCAGCATGTTAAATTTTTATGTTCGTTTTTACTGCCTCCCTTATCAATAAAACTAGTATCGATATCTGTATATCGGTCTAATTGGGTGATATCGATAGTTGGTTTCATTTTCCAGACTGTTACAAAAAGGTTACGTTTCTGATCACTTTACGTTAGAAGTTCCCTTCGGTGATTACGATTTTGTTCACCCAAACCCAAATTCGTTCTGCCTTTATATCAACGTTTTTAAAAATATTTTCTGAACCTGAATGCAGTTAACGGTATTTCTTTAACGCGCAGTCACATTGGTGGCTATTCAATATTCCTGCGTTTGGTCATACTGTTGTTTCTGTTTGTGCCGAGTTCAATAATTAAATCAATTTAGCGACTCAAAGCGAATCGACAAAATGATGCAGATGAAGGAGTACAAGGAGGTGCCGCAGGATGCGCCTCAGGACGATACGGTTGTGCGCCAGCCGGTGGCCGGTGGAATGGCTGCCAACGGAGCTGGTGGGTATTTTTCTCCTTGCATATGGAAAAAAAAATTGTGCGGGGGTTTAACCCGCACTTTATATGGATAAATTCCCATACACACAGAAGGCATTGGGCGCGCGCATCTGTGTGTGTTTGTTTGGTCGTGTGCAAAAGTACAGCGGAGGATCTGTTAATAGCATACAAGAAGTGACATATTTCTAGTTTTTCAAGGTTTTAATTTATAAATATTATTTTTTTATGAGAAAGATTTTGAAATTTACTCCTAATTTTTTTTAAATATGTTTTGGTAAAGTTTTAATTCTAAAAAATTCTGTAGAATTGTGGAATCTATTTTTATCATTAGATATATGCTATCACACACTTTATTATTTCTATACATAATTTATAAAATTTTCAATTAAAATACCTATTAATCCGGTCGCAACTGTACTTAAGCTAGCTACCATTGCACATAAGGTGCAAAGCATATAGAAGACGCTCTTATATATGTAGATGTATATGTAAAATGTCTTATCGGAAACTACGCCCCATCCAATTGCAGGGAACTGGATGTCGATACCGGTGGGAATGCCCAACTGCCCCCAGGGCCTCGAATACCTGACCGCCTTGGACCAGCTGCTGGTGTCGCAGAAGATCGAGAAGCTGGAGCTGATCACCGGCTTCGAGACGAAGAATCGCTTCAAGGTGAAGAATTCGCTGGGGCAGAACGTCTACTCAGCCTTTGAGGAGAGCGACTGCTGCACACGGAACATGCTTGGACGATCGCGTCCCTTCGAAATGAAGATTTTGGACAATTTCCAAAACGAGGTGCTCCATTTAAACCGTCCATTTCGCTGTGACATCCTCTGCTGCTTCCCCAGCTGCCAGAATGCCGTAGAGGTGTCGGCGCCACCAGGCCAGGTGATCGGAACTGTGGAGCAGGTCTGCACCTTTATGCGGCCCAAGTTTAACATCAAGAACTCGTTCGGCGACATCGTCCTGCACATCGAGGGACCCCTCTGCCCATGCAAATGCTTCAGCGATACCAATTTCAAGGTCAGTGCGTAGCCAACAAGTGGTTATTCATCTGTAGCCGTGGTGGAATTCCTCCAATTCCGCTTACATATTTAACCAAGTATATACACACACAGGGCAGGTTAGTTAAATAGCATACGATGAGCTAAACCTTTCTAAAAGGTATATTCAAAATTTCTTTGGACATCGTAAAACCTTCTTTTACATACCCACATATCTTATTGAACTTTTACATGTTATATAAGATTTTTAAATATTTTTGAAAAAAAAATTAAAACCATTCATTTTGAGCCACTATTCGTTGATAAACCCTTGACTTCATATATATTAAATAAATTTCTTTAATTTAATATCTTAAAAACAGAAAATTCCTTTTATATTGACCGCTATTGTGTGGTACATATCAAGCTAACAGATACTGCAGTTCGAGACAGTGACGTCACTATGGTCGCCGATATGCTTGACTGTCTACAGCGAGTCAATTAATTCAGATACAGATACTGCGAATTCCTTGGATGTTGTGTGTGTGTGTGCGAGTTCCCGATTATTGCGAAAAATAAACAACAAACTCATCTCTCGCCTTTTTCCACAATTTTGTTTTTGTAGGTATTGACCGCCAATAATGAGGAGATCGGCAAAATAACCAAACAATGGTCCGGCCTGGGCAGGGAGCTGTTCACCGATGCGGACTACTTCAGCGTGACGTTCCCCCTGAACTTGGATGTGCGCATGAAGGCACTCGTATTCGCAGCGCTCTTTTTGATTGTGAGTAGTTCTTTTTGTTAAAATTATTATTATGTATAAATATATCTAAGGAAGTATGCATCATTTCTGTATATTATCATATCAAAATCGGAACTTAAAATGGGATTTTTAAAACCGAAAAATGTATATACAGCTATGGGCGTATAATTGGCACAAAATAATTTTTTTTTTTATTTGCGTATTGCACAAAAAGTTTGACGCTTAGACTCGAAATGTTGGATGCAGCTGATAACTGTAAAAATGCGCAATACAAATAACCGTTATTTGTCCCGTTACAGTTTTCGTTACTTTTTTGGCATTCGTTTTTGTTCGAACACATACAATTTTTAATGCTCACATATTTGGCACACATTCCTATTAACGCAGATTCTTTTGTACAGAGCACATGTTTGGTCACATTTTGCTATTATTTACTGAGTTTACATTAATTTGAAGCAGATTTAGCTAAAATGGGAAGTGGAAAAAGTTGCACTGTGGAGGAACGTAAAGTAATTTACAAACTGAAGCAATCAGGTAAAAAACCAGGTGAAATTGCGAAAATCATGGAATGCTCCCGAAAGAAGGTATACAATGCACTTGCACTGGTCGAGGAGAATCCCATATTTTTGGAAAAATATAAGATTCGGAAGCATAGGCCACGAAAAACCGATCTTGCCATGGACAGGGAAATAGTTCTAAAGAGCAGAGGTGACCCTTTTAAGTCTGCTCGCGAAATCTGTGTGGAAATAAATGCTGATTATGGCGTGAACTTGTCCAGGACACTTGTAGCAAGAAGATTAAATGAAGCCTCGCTCTTTGAAAGTAGTGGTTTTCGTCTGCTGTAGCGTCCAAAGAAAAATATTGCAAAACGCTTGCAGTTTGCTAAGACCAACAAGGACAAAGATCCATTATTTTGGAGGAACGTATTGTGGAGCGGCGAAACAAAAATAAATAGGATGGGACCCGATGGAAAAACATTTGTGCGTCGTCCAAAAGGTCAAGCTCTCAATCCAAAGTACACAATGAAGTCACACGTTTATGCATGATAACGACCCAAAGCATTCCTCAAAAATTATGAAGAAGTGGTTGTAGGAGGAAAAAATAAAGGTTTTAGATTGGCCAGCACAAAGTCCAGACTTGAACCCAATCGAAAACCTTTGGAACGATGTATAAGTGGCCATTTCTCAAAAAAAATTTAAAAATTTTGATTTGTGGGAGGGTGTTCAAGAAGCCTGGTATTCTATCCCCAAGGATCGGTGCCAAAAGCTGGTGGAGAGTATGAGCAGCAGATGTGAAGCAGTACTCCGAAATAATGGTTACAGTACCAAGTACTAATACCAAGAACAAATTACCAATTCAAAATAACAATAGTTTTAATTTTATAACAATTTAAATGAATCTGTGCCAATTATATGAGCAGGCAACTTTTGATTTTTTTGAATATTTTGAAAATATCTTTTGAAATTTTATGTTAATTTGAAATTTTTCTTTCTTATTTAAGAGCCTACATCATAGGCTTAAAAATGTCATTTCAGTTTATTTCTTTTCATCAACATTTAATACAAAAAAATTTTTTTTATACGTAAATTTTTTTGTGCCAATTATCCGCTCATAGCTGTATGTACATATTTATAATTTTTGAGTACTTTTTTTAATGGAAATTGTACGAAACCTAAAAATAATATGAAATTACTTTGATATGAAATGTATATGTATGAATGTATGAAATGATAGTATGCTAATTTCTTTGCTAACTTCACTAATACCTTTATATCTTTTTTTCCAGGACGTGGTCTATTATGAGCAATAAGCTGGACGTTTGATCAATTTATCATATGAAGAAACAACACACAAGACACTCATTTATTATGCTTAATGGAACGACTTATTGCAATGTCGTTAGCTTTAAGGTTATTTTTCACCACTTTAATTTTGATCCAAGTTCCCGGGAATCTTAAGAAGTGCAATGCTTCATCGATTTGGTATATCTCCAGCAGAATCTCTTCGCACAAAACATGATCGAATATGCCAGTGGCACTTTTCGTTTTTTATAAACTGGAATTTGGCATTTATAACGCGCACAAGAAACGCAGACTATCTATCCACATAAAAAAAAGAAACAGATGAGAACGAGTGCCTTATGACGTCCTAGCTGTTATTGTCGTCGACCCGCCCCCGTTTCCCAGATTTATATACCTCAACATACTTAGCTTTGTTGTAGCCAAAGGTAGAAAGAAGCACACAGGAATGACTACTTAACTGCAACCATGGCGTACCTAACTAATTATTTACTATTATACATATTTTACACAACACATATACATATATATATATATTTTTGTATGAACCTAATCGCAATCGAATTGTTAACCATTTATATTTTTGGGCCACTTAAGGGCTTCTTTCTAAGCATTTCGAATTCGGTTCTTTCCGATTTCCCATAATTGTGGTAGCACCCCGGTTGGCGCCAAGCATTTTTTTCATCACTTTAATATATTTACTTCATCAATTTATTTATCTCTGTTATGCTGTAAAATAAACAACCTATAAATTTTGTACAAAAACGAATGGGAATTATACGGTGTCATGACAAAAGTCTAATGTACAAAGGACGACTGATGGATGCGACGGGGCCTATTGTTCGGTGTTTAAGGTTTCAGTCGGTGAACATCTGGAATGTAACTGGGCTCGGAGGGCTGCAGGATGGATGGATAACACCTAGTTATTCTTAGCAAAGTACTTGGTTTTCTCCTCCGGATTGGGGACGATCTGAAAAATAAAGAAAATGAGGATACGGTTTAAATCATTGATTTTTGTAGACGCCCTTTAATTCGATTGAATATAGAAAACCCACCGTATCGGCTCCTGGTCGCCATCCCGCTGGACAAACCTCACCGTGGGTATCCGTAAACTGGAAGGCCTGCACCAGACGGATGGTCTCATCCACTGATCGTCCCACAGGCAGATCGTTCATCGTTATCTGCCGCAGCACACCGGCCTGATCGATGATGAAGAGACCGCGCAGGGCATGGCCACTGGACTCCAGATACACACCATAATCCTTGCTGATCTTGTGCGTCAAATCAGAGAGCAGGGGGATCTTTACGTTGCCCAGACCGCCCTCCTTGCGCGGTGTATTGATCCAAGCCAGATGGGTGAAGTGCGAGTCCACACTAATGCCAATCACCTCTGTGTTAATCTTCCGGAACTCAGCAATGCGATCGGAAAAGGCAATGATCTCCGTGGGGCAGACAAAGGTGCTGAAGGCATAAGAGAAATAGTATGTATCCAATAACTTAAAATGAAATCCGTAAGTTAGTTCTTACAAATCCAAGGGGTAGAAGAGCAGCACCACATATTTCCCCAGATACTGGGATAGCGATAGCTTCACAATCTCCTTGTTCACCACAGCTGTTCCCTCAAACTGTGGAGCTGGCTTGGAAACTGATAAAGAGATTTAATAATGATTCCAAGGAAATGATTTTCTAAACTCACTGACTGCCTTTGTGTACTGCAGTTGGTGATCGCTCTTAGGCTCCTCGGCGGGATAAACGGATCCGCCGGCGAAGGAGTGGCACGAGTCGTTATCATCCGGCTTGGCAGCACCCACAATTGCTGCCGCCACCAGTAGTAGGATTGATAAGTGCTTTAACATGACGGGGCTAAAACGATATAACACGTAGGTAACTATGTATATTCCAATTAGTTTCGCTTTATTTGATATTTATGACAAGCAACTTCCACAATTATTGACGCCCCTAAAAACTATTATTTATGAACAGTTTCTGTACAGTGAATAATAGCTTATGAAATATTTATACATAGCCTAACAATAATAAATAATATTTTTATTTTAAAACCTTTATTAAAACTGTTAAGACACTTTAAAACTTCCAGCAAGTGATCTTTGATTTGTTTATATAGATAATCCTTTGAAGCCAATATCCACTGTATTACATACCCCAAAAAAATAACACGAACACACACACAACCGCTGGCCACGCAGTCAAAAAAATGTCTGTTTTCTCTTCTGCCAAGAACTACAATTGGCTTCGCTATATAACCCTCCAAAATTGTTGCTGTGCTTCCGCAGATGATAAGCTTATCAATAATTTCATTCACTGGTTATAAATTTTATAGTTGTCAGTGTGGCGTTGGTGCGAAACTATTTTTAATGTAATAAGAACGCTGCCGAACCAACAACTGGAATTTCAATGCTTTTGCGATTTATTTACACCCTTCTTATTTATTCCAAAAGTGCAGAATAATTGAGTTGCATTGCTGATATTTATTTTACTCGCGCACAGCTGTTACCTTTTAAATTCTATAATTAACTCTTTTTGTTTGTGTTAAATGCACCGGCAAGTGTATTAGAGGTGGAAGTATGACGATGAAAATAGTGATGGTACCATGTCTCTGACCGTTCAATATATCGATGATTGTTGATGCCTAGCGATATTTTTGACTTTTTAGAAAATAAGTAAATAAATTAATTTAGTTAACATATTTAAAAGAATTATCAAGAATTAATCAATACCATTTTTAATAAGTTGTTTGGCCTTAAAAGTATTTATTAATATCTGCGTTATTTCCCCCCCTTAAATTAATACAATATTATTACAATACATTGCCAAAAGCTGTAAAATCTTCAAAAACTACTTTGTCCGCATTAACCATTTAACAGTTTTTATTTTTAAATATATAAAATTGTAAAAATTTCTTAATATTGTTTGTCTTTTTAAAATTAAATTCAAAGTTCTTGATTAATCTAAAAAAAAAGAGTATAATAGGAAAACTTTTCGAATCAAATGAAATGCTACTGTATTTTCAACATTTTTTTAACTTTTAAACTCCAAATGCTAGTTAATTAAACTAATAATAATCAAAACAGAAAACATTCCCAAATCGGAATTAATGCATTTTTAAGTCAGTTATAATATTTGAAAAACTTTGATTTATCAAAAAAAACTATGATATTAAAATATGAAGTTCTTCCAGCGATCCATGAAACTGAACAAAATCTATTAAAAAAGAAATACCTCTTCCCCACGCCAGCTCACATATAGGTATACAATTAAAAACTCCATATAATCAATCATTTATCACTTACTCTATAAACTTTATTAAAATATATATATAGATATATATAAATTGCTTGCGCTTAAAAATTAAGGTTACGCCTGGAGTTAAAACAACACGTACACACATACAGATGCATGTTTACTTTCTACGACCAATAAATACTTCTCTCTTACGGTCTAAGACGATATATTATGCATAGTGTTACATCAATATCATGCATTCGCTGCTAAAACCTACAACAAATTGAGCAAAAATCTGTGTTAATTGCACAAAAAGCGAACATTTAAAGTACATTCATTGCTTGGTATGCGAATTACTATCTTAGTTTGCTAGGTTTGATTGAGAAAGGGGTTTTTGTGGGTGTTGCAGTGTGGTTGTAGTTTTTCCAGTTGATCTTTATGTGGTTGTTGCTGTTGCAGTTATTGTTGTGGGAGGGGGCATGCGTTGCGCATGCGAGAAAAATGCACCTAGCCTTCCGCTTCCGCTTTTACGACAGTCTAGCTCTCCCAGACCTCGTCCCGCTGTTTGGCAGCTAACAGTTTACGTTCTGCAGGTAATCATTAAAAGAATAAATTAGAGAAGTTTAGATGAAGGCTCTCAACACTCACCTTTGGCTTCACGTAGTACGCGCCTCTCGTTCTCCCGCTCTTGCGGCGCCGTTGGCAGCTTAACCCCCAGTGCGCCGGACACCAGTCGCCGGGCCAGGGCTGTGCACGTCTCCGGACGCTGGCGATACGGCTGCAGCGAGGTAGCCCCAGCCTTTTTGGCCTTCAGTCGCGACTCAAGTGTGGCCTCGGCCAGTGGCTTCAACTTGACAAACGGATGCCCCATTGTCAGAACTTCAGCAGCTGCAAGAAGGAATCTAATTAAGAAAAATGATCTATGATGATAAAATAAAAGCTGCTCACCAATGCGGGAACTGCTAAAGACAGCCAGGGCATGAGTGTCATCGACCCATTTGATGTCAAAGCCACTGCCTTTGTACTGTGAGAAAAGCATGAGCAGGTCAGGGGTTTTGAACTCAACCGGAAAATTGGACACCTCCAAGACATGGGGAAACTCCTCCTCGTTAAGCAGTTGTTGTTTGATGTGAAAGAGCTGTTAATATTTAATAAAATATTTAGAATATTGTTTCTAAACAGTTTCTTTGAGTACTCACGGTGTAGTCCATTTTGGGCAGTTCTATCTTGCACTTGCCCACGGACTCGTTCAGTTCTTGGATTATCTTGGGATCCAAACAGTCGCCGCTCTCATCGAACATATTCTCCCAGTCATCCTCGTCCTCCTCGTCATCGTCTTCGGTGGTGCTGTCTGCAGGTGGTTTCGCTGTGGATATTGCTAATGGGTTTGGGATTGCCTTGGGCCCTGTCTCGATTTTCTCTGGGATCTCCAGAACATCCGAGTCGAAGGTTTGTTTCATGATGCGTCGATTACTACGATTGATTTCCTGTTTTAAAAAAAAGTTTATATATTTAAGATTCTTTTATGTTTAAATTTGTGTTTTAATTTACCTTTGAGGCTCGTTGCAGCTCGCGCACATCATTATCACATTTGGCCGCTTCCTCGCCATTGGTGGTCCTGGACACGGCCACATCCTCAATGCGCAATGGCGGCGATTTCTGTTGTTTGCCATTGCTGGCTGATTTGTTATGACCACTACCTGGCTTTGTACGCTGGGCGCCGCTCATGACGATCTGAAGGAAGAGAAAATATAGATTTAATTAGCGAATCAGGTTAAAAGAAAAAGAACTTAAAATACTTTTTGAGATTTAATATTTTTTATTTTTAAGAACCTACCTCCTTATCACAGTCCATTGGCTTGGCCGGTCGGTTGTCTTGGTTTGATTCAGAGTCGTTTTCAGTTCCTGCTATTACGAGCACAGCCGCTGGCCCCGACGATGCAGATTTCTTGCCGCGTTCCCTGCGCTCACGATGCGACCTGGATTTCTTTGATTTAGGCTGCTGACCGTTACTAACTTCGTCTACCTTGGACGAGTTCATTTCTGCGACTGGCGGTGATTCCACAGCCGGCAGAGCGACTGTCGTTGGTGATGTTGTAATTGCTGCTACCGCTGGTACTGGTGTTGGCGCCATTGCTGCTGTTGTTGTAGCTGCTGCCGCTGCTGTAAGCGTTGTTGTTGTGGTCGGTGGTGTGGTTTGACTGCGACGTGCCCTTGGCACATAAACGGCACGATCGGGACGGCGTTCACGACGGGTCGCTGCGGCGGCTGCTGCTGCTGCTGAGGAGTCCGCCTGTTGCTCTCTATGCGAAAGAGCGGAGCAAAACACAGGTAACAAATGTAAGAAAAACAAAGAAAAGTGTAGTCGATTAGATCTCAACAGAATTTCACAAAATTGTTCGGATACAGTCAATATTTCACTAAGAAAAACACGTCATCCATAATTACATGAAACGAATAAGGTTTTCTTTTATTTTTTAGAAATTTTAAAAGAGTTTTAAATATGTAGGTTTATCAGTGCCTTAAATATTACTTAAAATTATTAGCTAGGCATTCATGTAATTATAGATTTTTAGATGGATTTTAGCGTTGTAGGCATATTTATCTTAGATTTTCTATATTTTACTGTTAGGGGCTTAGGTGCTGAAAAGGAGCTAATGGACACCTACCTGTTTGGGTATTCTTTCGAGGAAGGTGTTGTAGATGCAGTGGTTGTTGCTGGGCCAGCAGCTATTGTTTTGATTGTTGTAGTGCTTGTTGTATTTGATACTTCGTTCGTTGCAGCTGCTTCTTCACTGCTGCTGTTGTTGTTGTTATTACTGCTGTTCCTTAGTGCTGGCGGTCTGTATAAATCCACTGAGTTCGATTTGCTTACTAAAATATGCAAAAAAGATACACCATTAAAGTAATAAGAAATAAAATTCACAATATCTCTGAGATACTATACTTTAAATGACCCGCAGATAGATGGAAAGATAGAAAAGTAGCAAAACAAGAGAGGGGGAGCTAAGCAGACGATTAGCAACAATAGTTGGCAATCGCACACAACAAACCGAACAAAAAAATAGAGACTAAGGTGAAGCAACGGATTTGGCATAAAATAAATTAAAACAAAATTCACTTATGTCGACCCAATTTTTCGTGGTCCGTTTTGTGCCCGAGATTCGTGAATGTCAACACGAACTTGGCAGGTGGTAGTGGATCCCCGCGGGGGGTTAGGGGATTGCCCCGGATGGGAGGCCAACGAGAGTGGGAGGGGACAGAAGCAGGCGGAGCAGAGCACAAGTGAGCGTGCGCAGCGTCTGCGTGTTCGTGATCGTTCCCCTGCGTGCGTGTTTGTGATGCAACAGCACCAAAAAATCAGCTCGGGAAAGAGGGCGACCTTGACTGAACCCGCTGCTGCTCAGCTTCGGTCACTGCCTGCGTTGCTGCCTCAGTCGACGTTGCTCTGCTGGCCGTTGATTATTTTTAGTCAAATATTTAATTGAATATACTCTAAGCTGGAGAGTGTGTTATTGAAGACGAAATAAATACATTTGTTTCAATGTTCTCTATAAATGGAACGGTTAACAAATAAACCAATTAAATTATTGGATTTATAATCGGTTTTTATATAATTTATAAAGTAAGAGAGATTGTTCTTTATTTTTTTTACATATTTCCTGTTAAAATATCTGTAGAATAAACTCTTGAGAGTATTTGACACTTCGTTGTTTCTATTGACTCGTATTAATATTTTTACTTATTTCTTTTTTCGCATCTTTTGCGTATTTGCAAAGCATTCAAATTTATGGCTGCTTGCTAAACTCAAATGCCGAAACATCGCTTCACGCCAAGTTAATCAAAAATAGCGTCTGTTTTTGTTTGTTTCTTTGTTTTAAAGATGGTTTTATTTTTTGTTGTATGCTTTCTTGTATTTACTCACATGGTGTTTCGCTGATATGCTTCTTAACGCCCATTTTACAGAGCTCCGTTATGTGTCTTCGGCTGGCGCTGCTGCTTCTGCCGTTGTGAGCGTCGACGTGCGAATTGTTGTTGCCGTTGACGGTGGCGTTGCTACTGCTCCGCCAGCTTCGCCTTGCTGCCTCTCGCTCACGCTGCTGTTGCTGTTGGTGCTGGTGCTTCTCGCGCTCCTTTTCTCTCTGCTGCTGCTGCTTGCGGCTGCGAAAATTACAGTTATGTGTTATGTTTAGTTAGTTTGAGTTCTTGTGGTAAAGAGAAAATGAGCTAAAATACTAAGTTAATAAATTGATCATTTTAAAATACATTTTGGGGAGAGGAAAATCCGTGGGAATCTCAAAAAAGTCGTTTTGTAAAGTTTCTTATTGATATAAATTTGTCAATTTAAAAATATTAATTTGAATCTGCATAAAAGTTAATTAAGTGTAAAACAGTGTAATCAATACTCACGCCTCAAAGCCGTGCGGATCGAGGAGCTGATTGCGAAAACATAAAACTGTGCGCCGCAGCGCTCCTTGGCCCACAGAGAATGTGAACAGATCGTACTGCTGGCGGTAGTTCTCACATGTTTGATGGATGAGATAACGGCGGTAATTGCCCACAGGTGGGAAGAGCAGCACGCTGTGGGGCGAGATAGAGATAGAAATGGGGGACAAAAGGAGAGTGAGAACGTAGGACGCAATATCGATCGCGTGCGTTGCGCTGTGTGTGTGTGCTAGTGTGACGAATCGTTTATGCGGGAATGCCATCATCGTTAATTGAGCAAATAGAAACATTCTTTCCCCCAACCACGGTCATATCAGAAATTCTTTTTTCTTTTGGTATGAGCGCAGAAAACATACAGAAACAGTTGTGGTCGAATAAGAAAAACTATAAAAACAGTTGGTGATATAAAAAAACAAGAAATAAACAAAAAAAAAAGAATGTCCCTATAATTCTGACAACTGTATTGTTGTTCTTACTTATTTAACTATAAAATTTCAGATGCTCGACAAAATGTAACTCCGCATAAACGACAGTTAGCAAGAGAGAGAGGCAATTAGAGTCGTCGATAGCTAACAGGTTGTTTTGTATTCACTCTTAGAAGCGAAGAAGAAGATGCATAAGAAGCAACATCAAGAAGCACGAAATAACAACAAAGGTATGAGAAGCTCGAAACTGAAGCGCGACTTGTAACTTATTATGTAACAAGCAAGGGAAGCCCGCGCGTGGTGTAATATTTGAAAAAGTATGCGCGGGTTGTTTATTGCACGGCGATTAATTGTTTATTAAACGCGCGCTGCATGTTAAAGCCACACGAAGAGCACCGAACGAAGCAGCAGAAAATGGTGTTAGTTGGCGCAACTGCAATGCGGAAAATCTGCGCTGTGCTCTCCTCCTATTGTTGTTGCAGCAACAGCAGCAGCTGGGAAAACTCGAGTTTGTGGCATTTGTGCAGAGGGAAATAAGAAAAACTGGTAATTTCTGCACGAAAGGCACACAAAACTCGTACTACTTCTCCTAGCTGCTGATGGTTTTGTTGTTGTTGCTGGCTCTTTCTGTTGCACATTTCCGTGTTGGCACTCTTTCGTTGTTGTAACGGGACCCGGTTACAAGACTATCTATCGCACTCGCTCACTCTCATTGTTTTTGTTGTTGCGTTTTTTAAAGAGAGGCCACCAGCTGGTGTCCAAAAAGAAAAATACGGGGAAGTGAAGAGGGGGCTGCGTGCTTGATGGGGGGATTACTTCGCCCCTTCTCGCTCACACGCACAGACGAAAACAGACACTCACACAATCACACCTACGCACTTAATATGCTCGTGGCAAAAGTTCTAAATGGTTCTTTCCGATTCTTACCCACTACTCAGGCGCTTCTTTACAAACAACTCGATATCACAACCGACATTATGGACAAACTCCTGATCGAGCAGACTTAAACTATTTGCGAAAGCCGTTCGATCGCCGTTCTCCAGTTTATTTGTTAAAATTCGCGACCAAAAAAAAGTCGCGCACAAACACAGTTAGAACATTTTAGATATGACACTATCGCTTAAGGCTGTTTATAAAATATCAATATATCGCGACTAGTTTTTCTTGGCGATGTTTGCCGATGTTTTTCGACGATTTTCGCTGTTGTTCAGTGATGTCATTTCCGCTTTTTTCCCGTCATATTTGGCGGACAGCGGGAATTCCAGCTTTTTCCCAACTTTTACCATATTTTGGTGATGTTTTAATTGAGTTTGTTAGTTAAAATATATTTCGATCGCCAAACTTTTAAATTACCACCTGCTTAGCCAAAGTAGTCCAAGGAGTTTTCGAGACAATTTATGTTTTTTTATATGCGTATAAGCAACGGCCCCAGCTACGTCACGATCAAAGCATAAAAAAGCTCATAAATGAGTGCGAGTGAGATATGAGACATTAAGTGAGTGCAGATTTCAGTTCACCATTGTGTTAAGAATTCTCGGTCACTCTCATGTTAATTTTCCCATATAAAATTCTGCTAAAAACTCTGTTAAGAATTCTCGTTCAAACTCATGTTAATTTTCCCATATAAAATTCTGCTAAAAATTCTGTCACACTCATGTTAAATTCGTGGTGAACAGAGCGAATGAGCCAGTTTTTCATGGTGAACTCAATATCGATATTCTTTCTAGAGATGATATATTAGTAATGTTTTCAATATCGATGTTTTCCTTAGCGATGTTTTTGCACTTCTACAAGAGCCAGACTTTTCGGTGGCGAGTTATCAGCGTTGCCAGACATAGGAAGAGTAATAGACTATTTTACGCCACCAGTTGTCGCCACTGTTTTTGGTAAAAACCTTGTAAAATATAAAAAAATTTAGATCTGCCTCAATTATTTTTAAACTTGTAGTATTTTATTTTAATTAATTTTCAGTTTCTAAATATTATTATTATTTTTTTTATTTATAATTTTTTACTATTTAGTTGTATTATTTATTATGGAATTCCGCTGTTTGTAATGAGGCGAAAAACATCCTAATTCCCGGTTGGATGCTGCCTTCTTTAAACGAGTTCTTTTTAATTAGTAGCTATACAAATTTATGTATAAATCACTAGAAAAAACAATTTATAATATGCTTTGCATGTCATAATAATGAAAATTTGATCAGCTTGTTAGTCCTATTCTTTCTTTTCCCACTAAACGCTGCAGCATTTTTCGCTGCTGCTAATATTTGAGTAAGTGCTCGAAATTAAATTTTGCATAAACACGAACCTCCAAAGAGCGGGGCTGGAAAAGCGGAGGGAAAAACCTGTCGCTCACTCCATATCCGCTTTCCCAGCTAGCTGTCAACGGGCTATCGCGCACCCTTGGCGCCGCCCGACAGCACCAAACCACCGGAAACCCATCCGAAATACCACCCAAAAAAAGAAACCACCCACTTGCACCACCCACCGCCGCATTTCCTAATAGCTCTCTTTGGAAAATTCACTGTTTGCAGCGGGCAAATGTTTATTTATGAATTTCTTTCGCCTTTTTGGTCCTGTTTTCTGTGGATCGAAGTGTCACCGAGTCGTCTGTCCGCGACTTTAACCGTCACAAATATATTTGGCGGAGTCAACTTGCTTTTCCTCGGGTTTTCTTTTTTATTTATGTTTAATTTGTTTTGGTTTTTGCATTTTATGGCTCAATTAATTGGGCAGGCAAGCGGAGCAAATAAAGTGCCCCGGCGGCCTTGGCTATGATAAATCGGGAGAATATCACACAAATATGCCGCCAGTCACTGATTTCCAGCCAATGCAGTTGAGGTTATGAGCCATAAAAGTTGAATCCGAAAACACACAAAAAATGCCACTATAAAAAATTCTTTGAAGAAATAAGAAATGTATTTTAAAATAATTTAAATAAAGTAAATAATTATGAGAGATTTTTGTGAAAATTTAACATTTTATTGCTACCTTTTGTATATTTTTTATAATAACTAAAACTTTCTGGCGCTTTCTTAATAATTAAAAATACATATAAATATTTTTTAAATAATTATAAATAATTTAAAGTTATTTTAGCGTCTTATTTTTCCAAGTGCCTGGTTATCGCTCATACATTTCCATTCATTACAGCACCGAACGAAGGAAAAGCCTAAAACTATGCCCACTTGCCACTGCCACGCCCCCGACCGGCAATTTGTAACGCCTTTTGCTGTCATCTCCTGACAGAATGTTGTCCATAAAACCAACTCCCTGTTCCCAGTTCCCAATTTTCGCCAAATTGTTCCCGTTTATTTCGCCTGATAATGTCTCAATAAAATCTGCCGGCCCATCTTTTATAGATAGGTGTAGGTGTAGGTGTCCCCAGGATAGGTGTCTGTTATCGGCATTTTATATATTCGTCCTTCCATGTTCTCATACAATATGTACCCATGTTATGCCCAAACTATTTTGCAATTACAAAAGTTATAAATTTTTACGATCTTAAAGCGAAGTACAGAGCCCAGAAGATGGAAGGTCGTTTTTGTTTTTGGGCTCGCAATCTTTTTTGCGGGGTGTAAGGGAATAGTTTTTCATTCTTCTATAAATTCAACATCATCTGGTCTTAATTACTTTGGAGTTTTTATTAGGGGTAGTTGGGATTGGAATTAAAGAAAAGATAAGTATTGATAAATAAAGGGTTTTGGAAGAGAAAAATGGATTTTTAAAATTATTGGGTTTGGTTTTTAAACTCATATTTATTGCTTTTTATTGTTTGGTTTATTTATTTTTCATTTCTGTATTATAACCCCTAATTAACCCACATTAACTTCCCTGCTCCCTCCCTGTTTTATTGGCATACTTTTCCAAGTTGCACCTTGATTGTTTAGGCTTTTAATCTTTTCTTTATCCTGTGGTTTTCTCACTAATTAAGTTTCACCGGAAGATTACGCCATAAGCAGGCCGCAAAATGTTTTATCTGAGGTTTAAAAACATCAATGGGGCAGGCGGGGAAGAAATAATAAATCAGGCTTTGCTCATCGCTTTGTTTGTTTTCCAGTTTTCCTTTTAACTTGAGGCTCCCTCATGTTGAGAGAAGGAATTTTTCCCGCTAAGTTGGAGGAGCCTGCAGCCGCCGAAGGACTTTTGGACAACTGTGAAATTGTTGACTGCAGTTTTTCTTTTGACTTTTGCAATAAATAAAGTTTTAATTGCCCATCGACGGCAAGAAATTCCAATTCCGGCACAGATTATAATTTCTGATAATTTACACATTTCAGCAATTTCAATTAGTGGTCAAGGCGATGTCCAATTAACATTCTGGCAAATCAGAAGTAAATTGGAATTACAAGGCAGCCTGATTAAAATGCCAGTCAGAGGAGGACAATGTCTAGACTCCGCTCATAATTTGCAGATAAAAGATGAGTTATTTAAGGGTACGTGATGAAACTTAATTGAAGGTGAAAGGATTGAAGATTTGTAGAAATTATTTACTGGGAAAGGTAAGAAATATTTATAAGAAAACGAAATAGTTTTGTTTTATATAGTTTAATAAATAATTATCAATCCACATTAATTAAATTCTATACATATTTATGGCCAAACTAATTATTACAAATTGCACACCATTCCGACAAACTTAAAATGGAGTAACCATGAAAGCTAAAAGACTGTCGTTTATTATTCAATGATAAGAAACTTGAGTAATCGAAGCCAGGCATTCATATTTCAAAGACAAACTTGAGATAATCAATTTATGGCTTTGCATGCCACGTAATTTACAAAATCTGCGATGAGCCAGATTCGGTTTTCAATTTCCATATGGCTTTGGAGCGTGGAAAATTTCTTATTCATGGCTGAATTAAATTCCCCTTTTTGCAGACAAACAAACAATCGGAAAATCTCGCACACTCACTCCTTTCCTTCCCTGTTCTTGTTTTCTTCCCTTTTTTCTCTTTTTGTTGTTGCCTTGGGATGCCTTTCCTTCTAATTTCCTTTTATCGAATTTACGATTTGTTGGTCATGTCATCAACTCTCGAAGACGACGACGACGTGGAAGACGAGGACAACCCTGCGGATACGCAATGTTCGCCGGGTTTTCTGCTGGGTGGTAAATTCAAATGGTCTGGAATTTGTTTTGTCCTTCGCTTCGGTTGGCTGTTGCCGCCGCTTTCTGCATCAATCTTTGATTTGCAAATTATTTTTGCATTCCACACAAACGATTTGTGTTTTTATAGTTCCAAGGGGTTTCGTCTTTTGGGTTCTACCCTGATAAATTGCGCACATAAAGAGCAACAAGGAATTATTTGCCAAAGAGTAGGGTTCAAATTTAAAGAGACCCAAAAGGGTGTTGGAGTGCGACAATAAATGGTGAATTATGTGCAAAAGGGCACATGGCTTCGTTATGGCTCGGAGTTATGCTTATGCACATTTTTAATATGTATTCCCAGTCAGATGCGTTTCTCGGTGCGTAGAGCCGGAAAAGAGCGTGCTGCTGCATTCTTAGGTTATAATTAATTTTTTTTTTAATTTTAGGCCAATTTTTGACAATTTTTACGATGTAACCCCTAACATTTTTTTTAAAATAGTTTTCATTGGTTTTTCGATCGTAACTTGGCTTAAACTCAACCGATTTCACTCTGGTTTGGTTTTTTCTTCTTGGTTTTTATAGGAGAACATTTCTGCATTTAAAACTCAATTTCTAATTTTTGGCCAATTTTTACGATATAACCCCTTACATTTTTTTTTAAATTTGGGTCACAATTTTTGATCAACAATTTTCAACTTCTCAATGGTTTTTCGATCGTAACTTGGCTTAAACTCAACCGATTTCACTCTGGTTTGGTTTTTTCTTCTTGGTTTTTAAAGGAGAACATTTCTGCATTTAAAACTCGATTTCTAATTTTTGGCCAATTTTTGAAAATTTTTACGATGTAACCCCTTACATTTTTTTTTAAATTTGGGTCACAATTTTTGATCAACAATTTTCAACTTTTTCAATGGTTTTTCGATCGTAACTTGGGTAAAACTCAACCGATTTCAGTCTGGTTTGGTTTTATCTTCTTAGTTTTTATGGGAGAACTTTTCTGCATTCAAAACTCGATTTTTAATTTTTCGCCAATTTTTGACAATTTTTACGATGTAACCCCTTACATTTTTTTTTAAATTTGGGTCACAATTTTTACGATGTAACCCCTTACATTTTTTTTTTAATTTGGGTCACAATTTTTGATCAAAAACTTTCAACTTTTCAATGGTTTTTCGATCGTAACTTGGCTTAAACTCAACCGATTTCACTCTGGTTTGGGGTTTTCTTCTTGGTTTTTATAGGAGAACATTTCTGCATTTAAAACTCGATTTCTAATTTTTGGACAATTTTTACGATGTAACCCCTTACTTTTTTTTTTAAATTTGGGTCACAATTTTTGATAAACAATTTTCAACTTTTCAATGGTTTTTCGATCGTAACTTGGCTTAAACTCAACCGATTTCACTCTGGTTTGGGTTTTTCTTCTTGGTTTTTATAGGAGAACATTTCTGCATTTAAAACTCAATGTCTAATTTTTCGCCAATTTTTGACAATTTTAACGATGTAACCCCTTAAATTTTTTTTAAATTTGGGTCACAGTTTTTGATCAAAAATTTTGAACTTTTTCAATGGTTTTTCGATCGTAACTTGACTTAAACTCAACCGATTTCACTCTGGTTTGGTTTTTTCTTCTTGGTTTTTATAGAAGAACATTTCTGCATTCAAATCTCGATTTCTAATTTTTGAATAAAAAATCTCGAACTTTTTCAGTGGTTTTTTGATCGTAACTTTTCTTAAACTCAACGGATTTCAGTGTGGTTTGGTTTCATCTTCTTAGTTTTTAATGCATTTAAAACTCGATTTCTATTTTTTGGTCAATTTTTGACAATTTTTACTTCACTTAACTTTGCTCCAAGGAATACCCAGGACTGGCGATGGATGTCATTCACTTTCTGGCACTTTCCTAGATCCTGTTCCTTTTCAGCAAAAGAGATCCGGGATAATGGCTGCTGGTCCTGGTCTTAAAGAGGTAAAAATAAATTAACTATTTTTATTTACAAGTAATAAAATTTTTGGTAACTGAAAAAAAAAACGTTCTGGATACCAACTACTTTACTGTGATATGATTTATGCTTTAGCAAACATTTTCTGCATAAATATTACCTTCTATCACTCATTAAGTTGAACTTTGGGCGCAGTAATCAATAATATAAACGCAGAGACGCCTCTGCAAGTATAACTCTTGCTTTTATCTTCTCGTCTGCCGCTTATAATTTATGGCCATTCAAATAGGAAAAAGGAATAGGGCTGCCGCAGGACGCGTTCTCATGCATTGCCAAATGTCATGTGGCGCCAGCATAACCTTTTTGGCCCCGCTTTTCCTGGCTTTTCTCCATTTTGCGCCCACGCACATCGAGGTCTGGCCTGACATTTACAAAGCTGCAGCTGGGAAAACTCCAAAAAACAACAACAAAAAGAATTGGCGGCAACTGCAGACGATGACTAGGGCCACATTTGTGTGTGTGCAGTGAAAAAAATCGAATGGACTAAGGATTACATTTCATAGAAAGTTTGGGGATCTTTTCTTGATCTTTATTAAATTTCTTTTTTTTTTCATCTTCGTAATTCATCAGGCATTTTCTTGTTTATTTTAAGTATTTGGTCACTCTGTTTCAAAACTAAGTGTGGCCTTGCGTCAGAGAACCAAGTCCTCTTTTGAATTAACTTTGCTTAAGATAATTTACATGAACCATAATTATAGTCGATGTACCCATAAAATAAACGCTTACAGATTGTAAAATCTATGTAATATAATTTAAATAATTGAATTGTAAAATTGTGCAATTTATATACATATTTTTCCAGTGCACTGGTACAGGTTTTGGCTCCTGCAACATGGCAATAGTCTGTTTATTTTTTTGTTGCATAGCAAAGTTTGGAAACAATTTGTTGTCTTTGTTGCCCAGCTTGGAATAATACCAACTTGAATGGTAAGCCACCGACAAGAACAACGAAAAGGAACTAAAGCAACGGTAGACAGGGAAATGGTCACGATCTTTGCGTGAAAATTTCTAGTTTTTCTTTGGCGTGCGAGTGTGCGGTAAACACTTTATATCCTTAAGTAGTTGAAAAGTTGAGAGCGAAACACGTAAGGCGAATGCAAGAGCGTGAAAACCCGCAAAAAGTAAGCAAACATAATGCAAAGTATGCATTTTATTTATCGAGAGCAAAGGGGGAAAGTCAACTGATTAAAGTAGAAATAATTGCATTTTGTCTGAATAGTTTGTACAAAAGAAAATCATAGTGTTTCGTGAAAAGGGGTTTCCTAGGAAATCATAAAAAAGCTGAAATAAGCTTAAAATTTGATAGCCAAGAGAGAAAGTTAACTGTTGATCACGTATACGCAGCGTTGCCCATTAGCTATTATTGAGTTCTGACCTTGTGGAAAATATTTATACTTTAAGGAGCTTATAGTCTTTGGCAAAAGTGAACCATAGTTATTCATATTCAATTTGTTTTGAATAACTTTTTAAATAAAGCTGCTTTGTTTTGTTTTGTTTTGTTAAAGCTTAAGTCATAAGATAGCCAAGCTTTGTATCGTTTCGTAATATATATATAGTATAATCCATATAAATCCTTCAATTACAAAACATAACCCATCATGCAGCATAACCGACAGCTGCCTGGCATTCGCCAGCACATTTTTCGTGTGTTTTAGCTGCATAAGCACTCTGTTTAATTGGCTCAGTTGGGGAATAGCTGGCCAAGAGATTGGCCAATATTCTGCTCGTCACGTTTCCAACCCTATGTGATCGCATTCCGCAATCGAAACGGGAATAGCAAAGCCAAAACGCCGGGCTTTTGGGCCAACTGCCACTGCCACTGCCACTGCCATTGCAGCCTGCGATGCGATGCGAAATAAATTTTATAATTCAACGGAAATGCTGGGCACGGAAACCCCACACAAAAAAATACACCCACAATTGCTGTAGCTGTAGCAAGTTTTCTCCATCTCCTATATATAGTATATATATTTCTGTGTGTGGTGGCGATTGTTGCGCTTTTCCTGTCGGTTGGCAAAACATGGCAAATGCCTTATTGCCCCTCTCTTGTGGATTTTCACATTTTCCCCACTCAAGACTTTACTCTTGAGTAAAATTGGCTTTAAGTTTTCAGGCTGCTGTCCGGTTTCCTGCCAAGAATAGCTCTCACTTAACAGCCACGAGCCTGAGACCCTTGAGTATGCAAATGGGGAAGCGGAATCCATTTTTGGTGGGCAAGTCTAAAGCTTTTTTTAACTTTCGTGACATAAATCCGATAGCCTCTGGCCATTCACAGATGCGGTCAAAATAATAGATTTCAAAGTGGCCAACACAAAATTTCAGATTCTGTTAAAATATAGCAGAAAACTAAGTAATATTTCTGCAAAAGATTGTTTACCTATGAAGTGGACTTGAGAAATTACTAAAGAAAACTAGGAGTTTACTTGGAAAGTTCCCTTTGTTAGAGTTTTCAAAAAAGGAGCCAGAGAGAGAGCCACTTGAAGTTACCACTAATTTTGCTACCGCATCTGCACTTGTTGGACCAACAAAAAGTAAAAATAGAAGTGTAAAAAAGGCAGTCGGGAGGCGGCTATCCATCATCCGTCATCTTGGCATCTTGTTGACAGCCCAGGACGAGGCTCTGGCCAAGATCGCGCGGATTCAACTAAGCTGATTTAAGCAGCTTTCCTCCACTCAATGAAAGTTGCCAACAGAAGGCTCACAGAAACTCAAACAAGAAACAAAGTCGAGGCGGCGGTGTCAATGACTTCAGTAGCTCCTCCCCACTACTATTTTTTGGCTAATGAAAGTGGACAGGGGGGCTGTGCTTAAGTCAATTTGTGCTTGGCTCACAGGGACAAGAACATCTCAGGACATCGCAGGACAGCAAAGTTCAGAGATGGCCAGGCGCGTGTTTCCGCTTAAAAGTTTCCTCTCTACTGTCTCTGTGGGTCCTTGTTTTTCCAGTTGCTGTCGTCAGCAATTGAGGCGCCCCAAATCCTCGACAGATTGTTGTTACTACCGACCGTTGTGGTGTTGGCTAATTGCGATTTAATGACGATGACAATTTGATAAGAGGATTTGCTGCTGCATTGTCCAACGACCATCATCCATGCGCCACGTTGTCTCCGTTTGAAATCGGCCAAACTGGATTCGCCAATTGAATCAGCAGCCATTTCGATGGTAAACGGTGAGAAAATAAAGGGAATTTGTTTTTTCTCAATTGGTTTTATAGTTTTTAAAAGTTTTTATATTAATAAAAGTGACACAGGAATTGTTGAGGGCTTCAAATCATTTTACAAAATGCGGAAAAGTGTGCAACGATACATTTAAGTTTCAGAGTTGATTGCTAGGTGCATTTTTTAAGGGTTTTAAAAACTCTAGTCATACCTAAAGCACCCACCTATATATGAATTATTTATATTTATTTTCTAAATATTTTTCTTCCAGTGCCCGCCTTAGACAATGCAATCACACGAGCATTTTACGGGCCGGCGAACAGAAAGAAAACTGCGATAAAAACCCAATGTCAGCAGCAGGAGAAATAAAGAGCAAGTCAAAGGCGCCTTCGCCGCAGACAATGGCTGTAAAGTAACTGGAAAAATTGAACATGAATTGAAATAAAAGAGATAGTAATTGAAATTGAAAAGCCAAAGAAATTCGATGCACGAAATCATTGTCATCGTTCCCAAGACTTTCTCAGGCTGTGTCATCGAAAAGTGGCTTCCCCGAGATAATTCTTTGAAAAACTGCAGCTTAAATTTTATTTAAGGGCAAATTGTGGAAAATATAAACAGTGAAAAGGGTAATTTATAGGGAATTCCAATATTATTGGCTTTGTTGAAAAGATAGACGATTAAAATTTCAATGAAAACAAAATGCCAGACAAAACTTTGACTGACTTTGGCAACGGATATTTGGAAACCTCTTAGTTCTGGGAAATAAAGCAAAGTTAAATTTAAATTCAGGCAAAAGGTTTGCGAACTTTCTTTTTTCCCCGTTTAAATATTATTGATTTCGGTAAAAAAGTAATATCTCAAACATTCACTGTCAAAACCCGTTGGCAGGCAGTCTTAAAAACAAAATTCACACTCTGACACGTTCGAAGGCTAACTAAATCCTCAAAGGTGATATTTTACACGTCAATGTTGTGTTTATTTTGTTTTTTATTTACCCAATTTTTAGGGTTTTTATTGCGGCGGCTCGAAGTATTTCCCCAAAGGTTCCAAATGCTGTTTCGCTTTGATGTGGGTTGCAATGGCACATATATTTATAATTATTATTGGCATTTTCAAGGGTACATTCAGACCCTTTTTTATTATTTTTTTTCTATTATTTTTTTGCTGGTTATGATAACGGTCCAGGCGCCTTTCTTGTCAAATGAATTTTGATAAAAGCCACGAATAAAAAGGCGAAAATTTGTCCAGACCAAGGCAATTTGTTTTTTTTCCCCAGCAAAAAGTTTTTCGCCTGTCACTTTCGCGCTTTCAATTAATGCGACAAATATGTGTGTTTTTATATATTCTTGATATAGAGTCGGTTTTTTTTGTTAAGACGTGACTTGCCCAAGAAGTCAATGACTTTCAGAGTTTCGCTTAAAAATGCCACTTGGCCACTGGCCACAATTTCGAATCAATTAATATGTTTGGGCCATGAAAGTGGCTTGTGGCGATAAGCCCCGCTTTGCCCCATGTGGGGCTTGTGCCACAAGCTGGAAGCTTCACAAAAAAAATTTAATGTCCGCAAACTGTCATAAACTGTAAAATGCACAGCCAAAGCCATAAGTATAAGGACGGGGCCGGAGCCTGGGAAATGGCAAGGATACACTTGAGAGAGCCAAAGGCAGGCAAAGAACTGCCAGGCCAAGAGTTTAAGTTCGACAGGCTTCTTGGGACCGCTTGCTGGGTGTGTGATAGCATACACGGTAGCTAAAGGGTAACATTATTTTTAGAACATGAAAAATATATAACAAAAATTAACGAATTCGATTAAAAATATACAGATTTAAAAGAAGCTTGCTTATAATTTAATTTAACAAAAGGAACACCACTTTTATGATGGGTAAAATTGGTTGTTTTGCTTTAGGTGTTTCTTAACCTTTGAAAGACTTTTAGGTTTATATACAAATATTAAAGGACCAAGCTTAAAAATATAAAGATTTAACCAATTTTTGTAATATAAATAAATAGAAAACAAGGAACTTGAGTTTTATGCTTGGTAAAATTGGAAGTTTCGATTGAATATTCATTTTTATATCTTTAACTGCTGAATTTTGGATTTAACTAATTTTTGATTTTAATATTAATTCTAATTCTAAATATAGTTTATACTGCTATTTAATATTTAATCAATATTACTAATTTAAATTAATATATGTAATTTAATAGCTTAAAACTATAAAGATTTAACTAATTGTTGTAATATAATTAAATAGAAAACAAGGAACTTGAGTTTCATGCTTTGAACAATTGGAAGTTTAGATTGAATATTAATTATTAATTTAAATTAATATATTTAATTTAATAGTATTTCATTCACCTATTAAAATCGCTCCTTTTGATTGAAGTATTTCTTAACTTTCTTCTTTAAAAGCATTTATATTTACATTTCTAAAGATGCTTTTCTGATTTTAATATTAAATAAACCTTTGATTTTAATATTTATCTGATTTATACTTTTATTTAAAATTTAATTTCTTTTTTCTAACCTATTAAAAACATGTTTATATCAATTCACTCGAATGTATTAAACAATTTTTGTATACACCTTGCACTTGGCTTTTTGAACTTCACTTTTTTCTGGGTTCACTGCCTTAACCTGGCTAATTTTTTGTTGTGCCTGCACAAGCCGTGGGATATTGTCAAACATTTAAGCCCGTACAAAAGCCCGTTTTTTTTTTTTTGCCAAGTGCAAAATGTCCCGCAGGCTGAGAGCCGAGTCAAAGCCAAAAGCCAGCAGTCACTGGCTCCCTGGGAGAACACAGTATATAGTATAAACACAAATATCCGCCCAAGTATATAGTCGTGTGCGCATGAATAACCCGTTGGCACGACATATCATGGCCCCTTCCGCTGGCTAAAATCTCTGGGGGAAGGACGATGGCGAGGACGAGGACGAGGAGCCTGGCTGCTGCGTCGCCTGCAGCTTTCATTAGTTCAATGTCAATGTTGTGTTTTGTGATCCTGTCTGTGGGTGTGAGTGTGTGGCATTTGTTGGTTTGGTTTTTTAATTTTAAGCGCATGTTGGCTGTTGTCCTCTGCTCCGCCAAGTAGTTCCACCTGTCGTCTGTCTGCTGATTAAATGAGAATCACCTGCAGGTGTCCTGCATTAGGACATCCTGCTGTTACAGCTCCTTTTTTTCTTTATCCTTCTCTGCGAAGGGGAATGCAAATTAAAATGGGTATCTCTTCATCGGGTTGTTCTGTGTAAAAGCAGCAAATGAAATGAGGTGAGACAAGGTGGCAATCGATATCCTGATGGCGAAGGAAAAAGCCTTAAAGTTTGCTTCCTTTAAGTCTGGATTTCCAATTTCCTATTTCCCAGAAAGCAGCCACAACACGTGTCTGTGGTTTATATACACTTTGAGGTATTAAAGGATTTTTTTTTAAATTTTATATAGGTTTTAAAAAGGTATTAGAATAATATATAATTAAATAATATTAATAAATAATAAAAGAAAATATATATACAAAAGTTTATACATTTAAAAGTTATACATCTTTAATTGAATTTTTTTCTATTATGAGCTTTAAAAAATACTATAAAATGTTAATACATTTTATAATTAATTTGAAATTATATAAAATATTTGAAATAATATTATAAAAAATAATTTACGAAATTGAAAACTCATTTCTTTCAGTGTTCTCCCTGGAAATTACAAGTACTTACCACATCACAGACAGAAATTAGGCTAAAAGTGTGCCTATTGGCTGCTGCTGGCAATTACGCAAGTCGAAATCTGTTGGCCAAACGGTCGTTTTGGCCAAGAAAACACGATCCGTGTGCCGTATGGAAACTTTATTAATTACGCGCCCCAATGGCCAGTGCCACGAGGAGTCCAAAGCTAAACTTTAGCTGTTTACTACTTTTTTCCTCTCACCAAATTGAGTTACCCGGCCAACAAAACTTTTTCAAATTAAAAATTCAACAGATTTCATTCGGAAAATCAACACCGCCAGCATGTGGCCAATAACAACGAACAAAAACCAGTAAATAAAACATGAAAATCGGTGTTTGTGTTCGCCTTTTGCAAAGCAGAAAATAAGTAATAAAGTGCATACAGATTTTCATACCAAAAAGAAAAATAATCCAATTTGGTTTGAGTTTCGTATTCAGTTGACATTTTTGCTTTAAACTTTAAAGCTTAAAAATCGCGAACACCTTAAAAGGTTTTTTGATCATAACTTGGCCTAAACTCAACAGATTTCGGTCTGATTCGGTTTTTTCTTCTTAGTTTAAATGGGAGATTTCTAATTTTTGGCAAATTTTTGACAATTTTGACGATGTAACCCCTTAGATTTTGTTGAAAAAAATGGGTATATTTTTGGCTAAAAAATGGAGAACTTCTAAGTGGTTTTTTGATCGTAACTTTGCTTAAACTCAACGGATTTCGGTCTGGTTTGGTTTTTATAACCTTGCTTTTTTAGCTTCCTTTCTGGTTTATAAATACATTATCAGAAATAAAAAAGAATTTAAGTTAAAGCTCAAAGTGTGCCATGCAAAAAGAGACATTTGTCAGTATTTGTTTGCTGTCAGCGTTGCCCCAGTAAATAAAATAAAGCAGCATTGAAAAGAAATCATATCTGTCAACAAGAGCTGCCGAGAGAATCAAACTTATTAATAAGAAAATGGAAAACGATTCAACTCCTCCGCCGCTGGCAAACGTGGGATTGCAACTTAAAAAGACGAAGGACGAACTGGAACCTTACCGCCAGCGCTTAAAGGATTTATTCAAGAACGTTCTGAAGGAGGAACCAACAGAGGATATCCAGTAGGAATCATTACCAAGCAGTCCATAACCGAGAGCTTTATTTCAGAACCCCAAGCATGGGAACCTAACCAACTTATAGGAAAGCGAAATAAAGCCTCTCTCTTATTTATGGCTCAATTAGCCAGAGTGTCATGTGCATTGGGGCCCACAAGGAGCTTAACGAAGTTTTCTCCTCCTGAAGGAAGTTGCAACATTGTAGAGTCTCCTTGAGATACCTATCCAGAGGGTTTTGGGGCGGGGGACAGAGGCACGTGTTCCTCGATTTTCTTTCTTGCAGGTACTACTTAACATACGTAAAAGTTACAGGCTGCACGTCGTCAAGGAAGTCAGTCGTAAAACAGGTGACAGATTGGCAGGCAAATAAGTAATGGGCTTGTGAATGGGAAACGTAGAAAAGCGCTTAAGCGCTTGTCATAAGAATTTTAAAATAGGGCATTTATTTATTTTATTAATTTTAATTTTATTTCAATATTAAAAGAAATAAATTATTGAGAGGACATTGTATGAAGTCATGGGTTCAAGTCCCGGGAGAGATACTTAAAAAGTGCCTTTTCTTTCCATTTAAATTTATAAAGCAAATTTTTAAAATCATTTTTTTTATTTTTAAAAACAATCTATTATACTTAACAACTAAATTTTATTTAAAAAATTGTAAACTATATAAAATTCTCTATATTTTAGATTTATAACGACCTAAAATGGACCTGTTTGAAAGCCACACTTTGTGCCACACTTTATTTCATGCCGTTGCAGCCCCCATAAATCAGTATTTAAAGTGTTTTCTATTTTTTAATTACCAGATGGATGCACTGTGCTCGTAAATTGTGTGGGCTAAGTCAGTAGGTTCCATGGAGGAACTTCGCAACGCCCATGTGGCCGCCATAAAGACATCATTAATATGCCTCCGGCTGCACTGCGTCCTGGGGAAGGAATAAAAAAAATAAACGATTGGCAAAGGAGCTGATGGCCTGTGTCCTGGGGGATTGGACACTGGCAGGATGTGTGTATCCTCCGTGGAATGCTATCGAGCTCTCGAACTGGGCGACTCGTAAATATTTATAATGCGTTGAAGCTGCAGGGGCCGTGGACAGCTCTTAGGAATTTATGGAGCGCAGAGACTGCCAGGATTACACAGTGGTGGTAAAAATAGGAGTCAATAAACTTTATTAATAAAAATAGTGGAAATTGTGGTGGAATTAGGAGGAACCTATTAGTATTTAAAATATATAAAAAAGCCATAGACTGCTCTGGGAATTTATGGAGCGCACAGACACACAAATTTTATTTAATCGTAATTTTAAACAATTTACTGTAGATTGTTTTTAAATACTCTTGAACATTTTAAACAAATTTCATACGTAAAATTATTATTTATGTTTATTTTATAGGTTTTAAATGATAACATATTGTGCGTATACATTTTTCCTTATGAGTTTCATATTTTGTTAAAAATTTCAAAAATTAAGCATTGCAAACTTTATTTACTACATATTGTTATTAAATATTCAAGAACATTTTCAACGAATTTTATAAATAACATAAATATTTATTCTCATTTTATAAATTTTTTATATAAACTTTTACTACATTTTTTATCAGTATTTCTCTTTTATTTTGTTATATTGTATTTAAAATTTTTCAAATTAAATATTGTAAACTGTATTTAGTTTAAATTTTAATACCTTTTACATAAATCCTTAAGTAACCTTAATACATATTTTAAACACACTTTGGGTATACAATGTAAAAACATTTTTATTAACTTGATTAATGAACTTGAAGTGTCTATTTTTAAAAGACGAACTTCCTGATTATCTTTAACTACAAGCACAGAAGATGACTCAAGGATCTATTCTCCTGTCACAGGATGGGAAAGCCAAACAAATGGCAGAGAATAAACGACAACTTTATCTGGACTTGGCCAAAACTGGCCAGGGTCAAGGGAATATCGAAATGGCCGAATGGCCACGCGTGCTAAATGAAATTCAATATGCCGACGACTTACATAATGCATTCGAGATGACTAAAGTTTTTTTGTTCCGTTGACACTTGATCATTAATTATATTTGCGCGTGGCGGGGCATCGTTTATAAGTATTTGGAATTGAATCAATACATAACAGCTTAAGTGGCAACACACACATAAGTGTGTATATCGAGAGAGGGAATCGTATAAAAGCGAAAACCTAATTGATTAACGACTTCCGAAGGAGCAAGTCTGAGGCGAATTAATCCGAAATAGAAACAGCTAAGAAAGTTTCGCCGCAAGCCGCTCAATTTGCTTTATTAAATTGCCATCTATGGCCACTGCTCGGTTATGTCATGGGGATCCCAAAAATTGGGTCACCAAGTGCCGCTGATTAGAAAGCCTTCGCTTGGAGGGAAGTGGAAGTGGAAGTCCAAGTGGGCGTGGACCCATGCCACTTGAGTTGAGTTGTGTTGCCATGGACTAAGCATTTATCGCCGTGGTTTCCGGGGAACTTAACTGGTATTTCTTAGGCGAAAACTCAACGGGAGGATACCTCGAATACGCAATTTGGATTGAATTTTTGTTGACCAAAATATTGTACCTCGGACGAAAAAAGGGATTTATTTTACAAAAATTATTTTCTTATTAAGTTGGGCTGGACTTTTGTTTGCCAAAAATTATGATTCGAAGGAAAGATGATCTAGTTACCTAAAGAATAATTTCTTACAATACAAATACTGTTTTCCAAATATAATTCTTTGTCTTTGAGGTCTTCGAAGAATTGGTTATGTTTAATTAAAAATTGGCAATACAATGCCTTGAGACAAGTCCCAATTTAAGGATTTTTTACACACTTTTTCTTTAAAATTCTTTATAAATAATTGATATATCATATTTATTAATAATTAAGACAGATTATCTTTCAAATCCCTGTAAGTACATATATATTAACTGCTCCCTTACTTACTTTAATTCAATTATACAATTTCTTGTGTTAAAATTAAATGTTGCTCTTTTAAATTTTGTCATTTAAGCCACATTTTATGCAGCCTTCTCTTCCGGGCATTTTGATTTTAATCAGCTTATGGACATTAATGCATAATTGGTTTGTTTGAAAGGGCCGCCTCTCCTGTCGGTTGCATATTCAATGCAAAATTAATATGACTCCTCATGGGTAATGAACGTGAGTGTGTATAAGTTTCGGATAAAAACCTGTATGAGCAGCATTTTGTGGGCATGTAAATCAATTCGCGGCAGTTCCACCAAAGCGATAAAAACATGGAGAAAATGTGTATTACTTACAAAATGGAAGTAGAAAATGTGAAGTCTTAAAAAGAAATATTAAATAATATTGTGAAATTAATTAAAGCCATCAAATAGGTTAAAAAATTAATTTTAAGTGAATATAAAAATTCAACATAGTACAATAATTAATTCGATATTTATGTAAATTGAAGTATTTAAAAATCTTTAATGGCTAATTGAAAAATAAATGATTATGTGATGAAAAGCATTCAATAAAAATAATTTTAAAATTAATGAATGTAAAAAAGAAATGCTTAAGTCGTACAAATATTGAATAAAATACTCTTATTAAGTGAATGAAAGAAAAAAAATATATTTAAAATTTTTTTAAAACCAAGTAAAATCAACCCGAGAGAAGAAAATAAATAAGGATTGCCTAAAAAATCATTTAATGGATTTAAACTGCTGGAAACAAATTACTAATTAAATATCCAGGCATTCCAAAATATATATCATATTTTACCTTAAACTAGTTAAAAAACTAAGTTAAGTTATAGTTTATTCTTCCTGTACACACATGTGTGTGCAAAATGATTTATGAAATGGGCAGCGTTTTGTGGCGTGGGTTCGTGTGAACCGGAATCAGAAACGCAGTCGGGGTCAGCGGTCAGCGGGACACGAAATGCAAATGTGCAAGAACAAAAACAAAAGTAAAGTCGAGAGCAAAAACAAACACAAAAACCGGGCGCCAAAGTAACTGCAAACAGTGGAAAAAGGGCGGAAAAGCGCTGGGGAAAAATGGTGAAAAATGAGGGGAAAAACAAACGGACAGCCGGCGGCCGGCGGCCGGCGGCGGCTTTCATTCCATAAAAGCGGAAATAATGGCTTAAGTTTTGGTTACGCTTTTCGCTTGCGTTATAAATTACAATGATTGACGTCGCGTGTTATGTGGGCGCCGCAGCCTTAATTATGCCTGAAATATGTCCCACTATTTATTTCGAGCGTTGAGCCCTGAGAATCGATGATATGTGAAAATATTTAACTTTGGACCTGGCAGGGCTTTTCTCGGAACATTTTGACATGCCAGGAATCTGGGCTTTCACACACACAGAAAGCCACAGAAAAACCGAAGAGCAATTAGGAGGCATCAATGCAGCAGCTAGAGTTTTTCCAGCAAGCGTTTTTCCTATCTCGTTTTTTTTTTGTGGCAAGCCAATGGGTTGTGGGGCACATATTGGCATTGGTAATTGGAAAGGCAAATGTCAGCGGAAGTGAGGGCTTTGAGGGTTTTAAGATTGCTTTAAAAGAACAAAGATAAATAGGTGAATAACTTACTAAGCAACTAACTAAAAGAAATAAGAAGAAATATGCTTTAATCTCTTTTAATTCAGATTAAATCATTTAAAACAATTTAAAATAATTAATAGTTGCATTCCTTAAATCAACAATCCATATTTAATTTCCTAGCTTCAACCCCATTTCGATTTCCCAACCTCTAAAGAGATAATTAATTCATAAAACCATAAACCATTTAATGTTTATTTTGTTTCCCTGCTAAATCTTGCTTAAATGGCATTTAATTTTGCTTAGTAAGACACAAAATTGAAGCTCTGGACAAACAATTT
>VNJV01006915.1:0-12916 GCA_008042635.1 Drosophila nikananu
TAAGAGGGTTAAAAATCGACAAAAGTTGACAAACCAAAAAAAAAAATGAGACCCAACCAATCGGGGGAAGGGCAGAGATGAAAGGATCGCCAAGGAGCTGGGACTGGGGGCTTATAAATGCATTCCTTTCTCGGGGACAAGTGGAGGGACCAGTGGAGGGGGAATAACTTTAAACTTTATTTAGTTATCGTTTAAACAAAAGCCAGGCCCAGACCTGAGGGAGAATAATAAGAAAACTATGCGCGCCATCTGATTGTTGTTGCGGCTCTTTTTTCTTTTCGTTTGCTTCGCTCCCTTCTTCCCACAGTCGCAGTCCTATGCACTGGCAGAAACTAATAGATTATTTGAATTGGGAAATTAATTTATTATTTTGGGAATTTATAGGCAAGTTCTAAGCTAGCTAACCATTAGGTTGCTATTTTTAATATGCAATTAATTATTTCCATTGGAATTTTCTGCAGTACCGCACATTTTCTTCATTTGAAATAGTTTAGGCAAGAGAAAAGGGCTTTCAACACCTAATTTTAATATTCGTGGGGTTAATATTTATCAACAAATATTTACGAAATTTATAATCTCCTTATTAATAAAAAAATACGAAATATAATGATAATATTTTGAGAGTTGGGAGTATATTAATAAATAAATAAAATTGGATTTGGTTTATGACTCTAGAATCTTGCTATTCTTACAAAAATAAATTAAATAAAGAGATCCCTATTTTCGCCTAGTGTATGGCCTCCATTTCCCCATTTTGGATGCTCGCTGTGGCCATGGCTACCCATGTCAAAATATTTGACAGCTGACTAAAACACGCTATGCGAGGGACGACGCTCGAGAGGAGCGGGCGGCGGCGGCGCAGGCAGTCAGTCACTCAGGCTCATATCCCGCTAGTATCCCTGAGCGAGGGCCCGAAAACCACTCGCTCGCGCTCACTCTCTCTCTCTGCTTTCCGGCCTCCGTCCCGCTTTCTCCAATGGCCGCTGGCTGGCAGCCATTGAAACATGTGGCCTGACATTGACGACGCCGACAGCGCAGAGGGAGAGAGGTATCCTACGGCAGGGATGAAGGTGAGGGGGATGCTGTGGGTGGAGAATATCGTAGCAGGAAAATCCCTCCCCTCTCTATGGAGAAAAGCTTAGTGGAGCAGGCCTAATGACAAGTATAATGGGGGAAATTATGGAAAACACTACAATTGGAAAAGTAAGTTATTATAAAAACTTAAAAATTTTATTCCACCAATGTGAAATATGTTTTAAAATATTTGATAAAGGTTTATGGTTTGTAATAAACATATAAATTCATCTTGAAGATTCCTTGCTCATGAAAACCACACTTATCACATATTCTTTTTACCAGCTCAAAAGAAAGACAGCCTTTATCCTCTTTAATCAATTTAAAAATAGACCTTTATAATAATTGCCAGTTGCCAGGGCTGACTTCTTGGGCAGCCTTAAGAATGTTTTCGAGGGCCTCGTTACCCCAAGTACTCAAAATGCCTGCTTCCTTGATTGAAATAATTGCACGCGGGACTGGCTGCTCCCCTTTTGGCGAGTCGTTTGCATAACCTCAAATTAATAATTCCTAACTAGTTTCGGATGCTGGCGAGGAACGAGGTCCCGGAACCCGGGGTCTCCGCATCGGATACATTTTTAAAGGAATCCCAAACGCAGAAGCGCGGACCGCAGGAGGCCCAGAAGGCGAGGGAGATGGAGTGGGGCGGCAGGAGCTTCCTCACTTCATTGCCGCATGAATAATATTCGTAATTTGTCAAAAGGTTGGCCAAATCCCAAAATACAAAAACAGCAGCAAGGCAGAAGATGAAGGAAAAAATGGAATCCGAAAACAGAGCAGCGATTGAGCCACAAGGCCCAGGCCCCCGCATCCCAGCCCGGTCCCCCTTCCGTGTCCAAAAACTGACCCATCTCTCAGCTCTCGAGCTGAGGCCCCCAAGGACCTTTGGCGAGCTGTTGCCATTATTCTGCGCTCCTTAGCTGGCCACAAGGACCGGCGGGCGGGGGCCGTGTTGGGGTTCGGGGGCGTGCAAACGGAATAAAAGCGAAATTTCCTCTTCGCATTTGCTGCGCTTTATTAAACTTTTCCCCCCACAAAGCGAACTCAGTGTGTGTGTGTGTGTGTGTGTGTGTTGGTGTTTTTTGGGTTGGAAATCCCCAAAGTTCCTGTGTCATTTTTTGTGCTTCACGTTGCTCAAATTTTTTGACAGGCCCCGTCAGAGGGTGAGTTTTCCTGGACCTCTGCATTCGTAGAGGGTATTATAATTTTGGTCAGAAGCTTGCAAGGCAGTCAAGGAGGCATTTGTGACCATAAAAATCACCATATATATTATTGATCAGCATCAGCACGAGCGTTGATCTAACCATGTCCAGTAGAAAAAATGTTCTTTCCATTTTTTGAAAATTTTATAAGGGGTTACATCGTCAAAATTGTCAAAAATTCTAAAATATTTTAATTCTTTAAATTTTAAATTCAATGTGCTTCTTTGTTAACCTAATAAAAACTAGCATAAAACATGCTTTTCGAATTGCATTAAATGAATTTTTAGCTTAGTTATGATAAATTGAATAATACGTCTCCTGATCCAATCGCTAACTTCAAGGGTATACAAACTTCGACTCCCCAAAGTTGGTTTCCCTTCTTGCTTTTTTTTCCTTTTAGAAAAATCTTCACGCATTTGCCAAATTATCTTTTGATCCGCCCGCTTAAATTGCCCGCAGCACGGGAAAAAAGCAGAAAAGTAAGCTAAAGCTCATTTATTCGACTAGAAAATACCTAGTATCTAAAGAGCAACTTTTGGATAAAGTTGCTTAACAAAAATATCTATGGAATGTAGTGTATATTTTAAGACCCATTTGATTGTACATTTAAGTTAAAATACACATTGATTTTTAATTTTAATTTTAAATATTTGTATCGAGTTTGAATGTGTACAATACTTTATAGTATATTATGATTAATATATAAAATCATAATTGATCTTTATAAAAACAAAAAAGTATTAAATTTAATTGCCTGCCATTACACATTGTTTATAGAATTGTAAAAATAATTCTTTATTTTATCCAGTTCCCCCTCTCAAGTCATCATAAATTATAAACCTTCTTTTCTGCCCGTTAACTGCCTAATGAATATACCCTAAAACCCCATCGAGTACCTTGGGTATATATAAGAATCCTGAGCAATGCCAGAGGAAAATACGTTAACACAATTTCACTTTGGTTGGACACATCTAAGCCGGGCCAATCGTCTGCCTAAGTAGTTGCTAGCCGGCCTTCGCCCACCGTCAGGCGAACCCACCTCCAACCGCCCACCGCCCAACGCCCACTGTCGCTCTTGTGCCATCGAAAAGTAGTTTGCGCGCAAATCCTCAAGTTAAGCAAAACTCTTCAGGACATTAAGTGCAGCGCCAACAGACAACAAAGTCCAAGGATGCCAGAAGTTTCCCCGCACTTTTTGCCCCGCTGGCAACTGCCAAACGGATGATGGCCGGGATCAACGTTTTACGAAAGCCAGGGCAAAAGTTTTTCCAGGCAGAGGCAACGTGCAACTTTTTGGCCAGCAGCGGCGAAGTTCTTTTCATTGTCTTGAACCCCACTGACAGCTCCTGGAGGGGGCTCCGGGGGGGCACGGAAGAGACGGGGTGGCAACTGTCGCTTATAATGCGCACAATGAAGTGCACTTTTCATACTCGTACTAGCCAGAATTGAAAAGTGCTCAGCGTTGGCTCCTCCTCTGGCGTAAATGTTTCCATTTTGTGTAAGCGAGAGATTTCCCAGGCAATCTGGGCGAATCACAATGAGTAGCTCTGACAGCGGCAATAAAAAATGCATATGTATATACCGCATTGAGTTAACCACAACATTTAGGGGGAGGTATGGAGGATATTTTCTAAGTTTAAATGTGTAGGTAAATATTATTGTTTAAAATGGATAAGTAAATACATATTCTATAGTTATTCAGTTATAAAATGATCTAATATACCTGGTAGAAATATATATCACATTGACTTGTTATTACTTTTTTATGTATTTCCTCTACATCAAAATATAAACTATACCCATGCTACTATTTCCTTGGTTTTACCATTTTGTAAACATTTTTCTCCATGTGCAAGTGGTGGAGAAGGCCAGGCCAACGGGCAAACACTTGTTGCAAAAATTTGTTGACTGTCGCTTAAATTTATGACCCCAAAAGTCGAGGACCGCAAAAAGAGCCAGCCGCATCCAAAGGACTCGAGCTTGGAGTGCAAGTTTTCCTCCTCCTGCTTGACTCTCTCTCTCCCCTACAAATTATCAAATGGCAACGAGATAAAGTCATGGGGAAAAGGGCTGGAAATCGAGTTGAACTTGGTAAATATCAAAACAACATTAAGGCAGGAGGGTTTGAAAGGGGTGCCCATTGTCGCTGAATGCCATCCATGAGTTACAACTTAATTGAAACCGGGTTCGTTTTTCCCTCGGCTCCTATGCCTTTTTTTATTATTCTTAGGAGACCCCGAAGAGTCGTCTTCTCGCCTTGCCCAGTCACGATCGGAACCTTTGTTCACCTTTATATTTTTATTTGCTAGCCTTAGTTGTTGCCTAATGCACGCCTGAAAAATGTCCAGGCGTTAAGTAGTTGCGATCGTGATACAGTGGAGGAGGTACTATATATGGTTTTATGACAGATTTATACACTAAAATATATTGAAAAACATCCTAAAGGTAAAATATTGTATGAAAAGAATTTGAATTAGAAATATTCAGACAAACTTTTTATCAACTGAAAATGTATACAAATTGTATTTAGGAAAATTAATAAAGAGGAAGATAAAGAAGTGCTTCTCATTAGTATTTTTTCAAGGTGGAAAATATTAAAATGTTTCTTTATAAATTTAGCCTTTTCAGCCTATTTTCGATTATTTACTCCACTGTCGGCGACTATTTATGGCTATGCAAAATGCAGGCAAGACAGAGGGGCCTCTAAGGGGGCAGGGGAGATGCAGGCAGGGCAAAAAAAAACCTAAGCAGAAATAAACTCGTATGCATTTAATCATCGTAACTTAAGCTCGGGGATCATGTTGTGGCACAGTGAGAATGCCGCAGTTGCCGCCGCGGGAGACGCCGAGCCAGCTTCGGGCCAACTCCAGCTTTAATTCTTTCCCCTCTCCTGTGCCGCTGCCCCACACCTCTGACCGCTTCATTTTTAATAAAGAAAAGAAGCAAAAAATACGGCAACCACAACAAAAAATAAATGAAATGAGAGAAAAGAGGGGAAAACTTCATGTCACCGTGTGGCAGTGGTTGTTGGTGGTGGTGGTTGCCTTCCTTTTCTTTATTTTTATTTTTTTAAGGCGCGATGGTTTTTATTTTTTGCACGGCCAGAGCAGAGTGGCGGGGGAAGGGGGAGACTAGCGGGCAGGGGATTAAGACGACGGAGTGGCCACTGCGGAGTGGTGCTATGAATGGGAGCCTCGGCGTGTTCTGGAGATTAATAAATTGATGGCATCCATTGCACATAACGTGTAACTAATGGCGCTCATCAATTCTGCTTTACATCTCAATCTGGCTTTGGCGAAAAAAATACGGGAGAAAAAAGCCACAGAGCGGCCGGAGGAAGGATGGAGATCCCGAAAAGCTCCTCGGATTCGGTAATGACCCAGGAGCAGGTCAGCTGGCGGACAGACCGAAGGACCCGCCGGCAGCCACTTGAGGCCGGCTCTCACTTTCTCCGGGGAAAAGTGAAAGGCCAACGGGATTTCTATATTTGGAAAGGACCCGCCACTCACTTCCAGGACTCTCTCGCCCCACTTATGCAACACATCCCTTGGCACCACATGCAGCCTGCGTGCTCTAGTTGCGAGCTCTCATTAGTCACGCCTTCGGGTTTTTGGCAAACCTTTTTCGGGGCTGCAGGACTCTTAGAGGAACAGATCGGCAGAGGACGGGTCGGGATGGGACTATTGTCAATTTGCATTAGCAGGACGGACCGCCTTCTGTGCTCGGCTCTGCCGGAAAATCGGTGAGCACCGGTGAGCACCTCTTCCGCCAAACCTCTTTCATCTGCCTGCATTCATCGATTTTCGGATCTGGGAAGTTCGCAAATTTGAACGAATGTCAGGTATCGGAGGAGAGCCCTCCTGCAGATGGATTACGCCTAATGTCGAGCAATTGGCCAAGGCAATAAAGTGAAATTACCCGGACGTGTCAAGGCCGTGGCAGAACTGTAAGGATGCCAAGGGAGAGCGGGAAGAGTTTGCAAGGGAAATTTGCATAGAATTTTACGAACTTTCAAGTTAAAAAGTTTGAGAAAAGTGCTTAAATTTATTATAACAAAAATCTAGGGAGTTTGAGTGCGGAAAACTATAGATTTTCAATTAATAATTTACGAATTATTATATAAAATATATTGTTGTATCAGAAAAAGGAGCTAAGGTTCATTTAATTTTGAGAGATTACAAATATATTAATTTTAGTTTAGTTATCAGAGCGCTTTCAAATTTAAAAAATATTTATAAATGTTTATTTGTAAATTAAATAATACTACATTTAAATTAAAACATTTAGTAGTTTTAGAACACTCTTCAAATAACGTATCCCGGATCTAAAGCACTGCTTGAATACTCTGCTTGACATTCGATCGCTCCACAAGCAGTACTAAGCAGTTAAGTACCCACTGCTTGAACACTCCTTCCCCAAACGAGGTTCGCTGTAAAAGTTCTCGTAATTTAGAAATTTCAACTTAATACCAATAAGCTCTTGTTGTATGCATGTTTCAAGCACCGTTAAAATTTTAAAATGGGGAAACTACAATCAACTCTAAACGGGGGAACTAACTACTGCAACCCACTACTATAAGAAGAAGAAAAATTCCACTTAATACGTTTCGTGGAATTGTCGATCACTTTCCTTGACACTTACCAAACTGACTTCGCATCCAGGGATACAGTGGAGACGGCATCCCCGAGGACTGCGAGTTCGGGTTTTGGGAAGGGGGCGTGTGTTGGCCAGGATGTCCCTGGTGCATCTGCGGTGGGCCCTGGCCCTGGTGCATCATGCCCTGGGGCGGAGCGCCCACCGGGGGCACGCCCGTCTGCTGCTGTCCATACATGCCCATGTTGTGATGGTTCTGATGCACCTGAATCGGGGGAGATAGAATTTGGATTAGTTTTGTTGTGTACTCCATTGAGGGGGGACAACCATTCACCACCGAGGGGTATCTTAGTGAAATGTGAGATTAAGTTTAGCGGAACGGTGACTCGTCTTACCTCTGTCACGTCGGGAACTCCCACGTCCGTGTAGCCCAGCTGTGGGTGCGAGCAGCGAAAGCGAGAGTGAGAGAGATGGGAAAAGCGTTAAGTGATAAGCGATTTAAGCAGGTGGACTAAGGAGTGGTACAAAGGATCTTAAACTATTTGAAATTATAGGGAACTTTTGGTTCTTAGTTATTTAGAATCTAAAAATAATATAAGAATGAGAAGCGTAACGCCACACAATATTTTTGTAACTTTAATTTCATAAATTTTCTATTCTATTTCTAAATTCTTACGTTATTCATAGGTATAGGCGTCACACATCTTATTGTTATACTGTCTTTGGTTTCAAACCCCTTAAAGTTTAGCAGAATTAAGTCTCACCCAATTAGTGGCTGGTAAAACCGAATAAACTTTAAGCTTTAAATTTATATTGTTCTCAACCCAAACGTTTTTAAACACTATATATTTTGCTTGTCTAAAAATCCCTTTGTTTCTACTCTTAATACAAATTTTAATTGGGCGAAATGGTGATGAAATATAAGCGGTGTCAAGGAAATTGCCTACGATTTGAAATAAATTGAAAGGGTGCCCAAAAGTATGCAATGTTCCCAAATCAAATGCAAAGTTGTTAGTTTTTGTAGTATACTTTTGAAAGCCGTTTCGAAAAACCACAATTCTTTCTTTTTGTAACATTTCACCCATTACTTCTAACACCTATATACCCCCCTTATGCAGTATACCCTTCACCCCTAGTGCTACCCTACCTACCCGCTACTCACCTGCGCCTGCGGATGGCCCATGTGGTGGGGCAGCGTCATTTGGGCGTTCATGTGGTGGCCGGTCATCTGGTCGACCAGCGGCGGGGACCCTCCCTCGGGCACCAGCCCCAGGTTACCGACTGCCGCCTGCAGCTTGCAGCTGGCATAGACGACCGGCTGCTGCTGCTGCTGCTGCGGATGTGTCACCTGTTGCGTCACCTGGGGCAGTTGCTGCTGGTGCTGCTGCGGCGCCTGCTGTGGCTGCTGGTTCTGCGAGGGCTGCTGCTGCTGCTGTTGCTGCTGCTGGGGCACCAGCTGGCCGTTGGTCTGCGCCTGCGGCATGACCCCGCCCACCTGGCTGGAGGGGCTGTCCGGGCGGGAGTAGACCTGGTGCTGCTGCTGTTGCTGCTGCTGCTGCTGGTCCATCCCCTGGCCGTTGTAGTAGGGCATGCGGTCGTAGGGCGGGAAGCGCGGGTAGGGCATGTTGCCCTGGTGGTTGGGGTTCTGGCTGTAGTGGTGCATCTGCTGGGCGTCGAGATCGGTGACCCCGTTGCCCGGGTAGTGGCCATGATGCATGTCCGCCCCCATGTACGAGTTGGTGAAGTACGACGTCATGCTCTCGCAGTTGTTTGTACTCATCGTCATCGTGGCGGCTGCTTCAGCGTCCGCTGACCCCGCCGCTAATCCTGATCCTGGCGTGAACGTGATCGTGACTGTGACTCTGCTTAGTGTCTAGTGACTGTGGTGCTCCCCCGTCTCCGTGCTTTCAGCTACTCTCCTTATATACAAAGTAAACTGAAAGAAAGCCGTATATAAATTAATTCATTCGAATTACAATCATCTATGGCACTCACCTAAATATCCTTTGAACACTTAAGTACAATGTACAGTTGCGTAGCCTAATCTTAGTTAGTGTGTAGTGGTTGTGTGAGGTATAAAATGATTTCCGCTTTGCTGTTCCTCTGTTTGCTGTCTTGGCCAAAAACGACGAAATGAACCTGCGCTCCTCGTCCCTTGTCTCTCGATTTGGTGTAGAAAAACTGCTGTCCTTGGTGTCCGTTGATCCTTAAGTAGCCTTATCCTCTAGTTGGTATTCCTCAATTTTGATTTTGAAACTCTGCAAATAATGGAAAGCGAAATGTGTGGTTATTGCTGTGTTCTCAGCTCAGCGCTATGCCTTAAAGTGAAGTTTAATTTTGGGGTTTTGGCTGCTGTCTGATTTCACATGTTGCCTAAGATGAAAGCAACATGTGGGGGCATGTGAAAAATTGTTTATTGCATGCTTCGACAAGTTCTTAAAAATATGTCACAGAAGTGGGAAGCTTGAGAATGGAGGCAGTCAAGTTTTGTTTTAAGATTTCCGACTAGGTGATAAATTGTATTACAAATAAAATTAAACATGAAACTTGGAACTAAAATGAATTCATCTTCCAACTATATATCATAAAATGTGGCTTCTTAATGGTTAAATTGCTTATTTGTTACGCATGGTCACACTTGCTGGTATAAGCATGACCTGGCAACCCTGACACCGCAGGAAAATCCCTTAATTTTCCCCTCTCTTGTAGCTTCCAAGCTTATTGGGTAAATTCCTCAAGTCAAGCCAAGATACCCATGACTGCAATGTTGGCTGCTCCCCCAAAAACTTTTGTAATCCTCCAGCCAGGGATCTTCCGATGGCATGCAAGTCCCCCGTCGCCTGACAAGCCTGACAACATTCATTGAATTTATGAATATGAAATCAATTGTGTTATCCCCTTTTGACCTGACATCCTTCCGGTCAAAGTGATTTAATTTCCTGGCTCATTATCACGAGTCTCTGACCTCATAAATCACAAAATTCCCCCTCCACTGCTCTCCCCTCGCATAATCCAGACAGACAGTCCGAGAGAAAGAGAGAGAGAGAGGGAGAGACACACGCTACATGCCAAGCAGTGCAGTCATGTGTCTGTCCTGCTCTTTCCGATTTTGTGACCATGGTGACAACCCTGCCGAAAAGACCCCCGACTAACTAACGGTAACTTGCTGTCGGAAATGAAACTTCCCCGACTTTCCACAGGGCACAAAAAGCCCCAGCAAGCAACAAAAAGAAAACAACATGTACCGGCGAGGAAAAAGGCGGCAGAATAATAAAATAAAGAGAATGGTAAACTTTAAAATATTTCAGTCTTGCATCCGAGTCCCACCCCTCCGGCCCTTTTCCGCACATTTGCATTGTGTATGCGGCGGCGGCGGCGTTCTGCATTCTCCGCCTTTCCTGCCCTTCCTGCCTGTAGCCCCCGGCATTTTGCCCTTTTGTTAACGAAATAATTTTCTTGCCTCCGTTGCTGCCAAAGCCAAAAGCTTCCCTTTCAATTACACACATTTCCCAATGATGGCGATTGAGCGCGGGAAAATCGGGAGGGGGCGCGAAAGGACAATGGCGGCAGCGGCGGAAGGAAGCGTGTGTTTGTGTTTGTTTGCTACGTGCGTGTGTGTGAGGGGGTTATGGTGTCTTTGTCGAGGGCCAAGCGGATGCTGGCAAATCGCTGGACTGTGCCCCGATCTGTGCCTATATGAGAAGGGGCATAGGGCGGAGGAGGAGGACACAGGGAGCCTTGGGGCAGGCAAAGAAACTCACTCAAGCACAAGCGAGATGATAATAATGTCTGATGTGTGTGTTTTGTCTGTTCTTCCTGTTTTTCCCCACTGCCGCGGTTGCGGGGGAGCTGCCCGCCCTGCTCCCTGTATGATTTATGTGCGTCTGATGTGATTTATTCAGGCGAAGAAATTGCTCAAATTTGATTTGCTATTAAAGATTTCGCTGCTTTAATCTATTTTCTATCTATAATTATTTACTTTCTATCTTAAGATATATTAAAAGTAAACTCAAAATAAATAATTTTCAACATTTTTTATTCCAAAAAAATCCTGTGAATCCCCCAAGTAGCGTCATCTAGTGGAAATTTCAGAAACTATTCTCAAAATACAATAACACCTTGTCATATTTGACAGCCTGTCTACATGCATTTCCATCAAACGCCTGAAAGCAGGCAACAGAAAATTAGAGTCAGTGCGTGGCAAGCCTTTGCTAGAGGGCGCTGTCGGGTGAGTGACAATCAGCGCCAGCGCCATCTAGCAGATAGTCAGCGACTGACACGCTTCAAATGAAAGTTGACAGGTTTTACAGTGGTGTCCTTGGGAAATTAGAAAAAAATAAGGTAATTTTATATTTATATGCTCTTTGAGATATATCACAAGTAATTGGTTATTTTAGTTGACCTTATTAAAATATATAGGTTAAATACTCTCCACTCTCAGAGACATTTTTTTAAATATTGATTTCTAAAAAAGGAAAAAATATTTAACTTATATTAATAATAAACTTCATAATATTTCAACGTTCAATTTGTTGATTAATTACTTTTTAAGTAAGTAATATTTAAATTATAATTTTCTAGACTTTCCTTATCCAAACCTTTTTAGCTTTGAATCATAATGTTTAATGATATTTTATTTAATTTTATAATATTTTCATTACATGTGTTGTTCTTTTTCAGATTAATCTGAAATTCTGCCCCTTCAACCCACTGTGCTATGCTCGTGCATTAAGCCAAGACTCCACCCATAGTTTTAAGCCCCGCCCACAATCCAAGACAACAACCATAATGAGAGCGATTTAAAAAATAAGATTTTCATTAACAATCAAAGAAAAAGTAAGCCGCAAGTAATTAGATACTTGAGTATTAGTTTAAAAGATTTCAGAACATACAAGAGAGAGTTACAAAAAAGAATAATTCAATCCAAATGGCGTCCATGAAATAAGCTGCGGCATTAAACAAGAACCAGTTGTTATTTTTGTAAAATGCTTCCTGGTTTTATGATTCAGAAGATTTATATAAGGAGTTAAAATACTACGTTGAAATCCATCTATCTACCTTAAATTGGTGATCAATCACAGGGTCAAATAAAATAAAGACATTACTTAATAAAAAATAACCACTTTCCTTAACTATTTTTCCTGGTAATATTTCAGCTCCCTATCCTTTTTATGGTTGATCAAGCACAGAAGGAAACCCCATTACTGGTCATATATCCCGTTCCCAGTTTTAAGCCACACACATCGGCAGTTCGTGATGAGGAGAAAGGCGTTAAGAGAGCGAAGAGAAGGGAACGGTAATCCATCATTTCACGCGCACAAGTGTAGAATTTAGCCAGAATTCGGTTAATGAGAACCTCAACACTCGCCGTCGCACTCCCACGCATGCGCCGTCCCTGTCTAACCAACGTGTCGGCCAGTGAACGGAACTGAACTGAAATGGCATGATTATGGAATGACTTCTTTCTTCAGCCATCAACTTCAGCTTCAGCCATTTTGATTTACGACGACCATGGACGAAGGCGACTGCTGTGCCGTCGGCTAAGCCGATGCTCTCGAAGTTACGTTTAAAACTATCGTAATTCTAGAAAAATAATGAATATTTAGATCAAATTGAAACGAAGGACATTGAATTGTACTTTAGTAAAATAAAATTAGTTTAATTTTTAATTGGATTTGAAATTCGTAAGCATTTGAAATAGGGTTTGTAATAAAGTTTTCTAACAACAGCAACAAGTCATAAATGCTTGGTATCGATTAGACATAAAAAATATCTTAAGGTATCAGAATATCGAAAAATTCTTAACGCAAATCTTAACATAACAATTCAATTTTCTCAATTATTTTTAAGTTCCTCTTATTTAAAACCCTCAAAACCCAATGTTATTGAAACCTCCTTCTGAGTCAAATATTTTCAAAACTTCATTCAAATGACAACCCTGGCTTCTTCCTCCTTCTTTACTGGTTCTTGCTTAATTTTTTGTTCATTTTCTGCTGTTAGACGAAGGCGTCGCCCCCGTCAACTGTCAGTTCGTGTTCTCGTTCTTG
>VNJV01006917.1:0-17013 GCA_008042635.1 Drosophila nikananu
TTTTTCTTGAAAAAAAAAGGCTTAAAAATCGAGAACACCTTTGGGTTTTTTGATCATAACTTGGCGAAAACTCAACCGATTTCAGTCTGGTTTGGGGTTTTCTTCTTATTTTTAATGGGAGAACATTTCTGCATTCAAAGCTCGATGCCTAATTTTTGGACATTTTTTAACCATTTTTTGACGATGGAACCCCTTACATTTTTCTTGAAAAAAAAAGGCTTAAAAATCGAGAACACCTTTGGGTTTTTTGATCATAACTTGGCGAAAACTCAACCGATTTCAGTCTGGTTTGAGGTTTTCTTCTTATTTTTAGTGGGAGAACATTTCTGCATTCAAAGCTCGATGCCTAATTTTTGGAAATTTTTTAACCATTTTTTGACGGTGGAACCCCTTACATTTTTCTTGAAAAAAAGGCTTAAAAATCGAGAACACCTTAAGGGTTTTTTGATCATAACTTGGCGAAAACTCAACCGATTTCAGTCTGGTTTGGTTTTTTCTTTTTATTTTTAATATGAGAATATTTCTGCATTAAAAACTCGAGAACTAATTTTTGGTAAATTTTTTACCATTTTGATGATGTAACCCCTTAAATTTTCTTGAAAATAATGGTATTTTTTTATACCCTCGCAGGGTATTATAATTTTAGTCAGCTTTTTTCTTTTTTAAATCAAGTTCCCTAAAAGTATTAAAATCACTTGAATGCTTCTGTGCATTTTAGCAGATTTTCCTTGTTGCCACCTGAAATAAATTGTAAAAAAGTTAAGACTTAGCTCTCTAAATTAGGGCATTGCTATTTCTGTACAAAAACCTCCTCTACTTAGCGCCCGCACTTATTTTTTGTAGTTTTTTCATTTGCTATTTTCAAAAAAGGGGGCCTCCAAGCGCAGCAGCTGCTGGCCATTGTTGTTGCTGTGGCATTTTTCAAATTTGCGCATTTGTCTGCGCTTTGCATAATTTTCGTCTTATTTATTTTGCGGTTTTTTCATTTTTATTTTGTTTATTTTTTTGTGTTGCCGCTGCCGCTTGTCTCCCGCGTTTTGGGTCATATTTTTTCGTGTTGCGCAGCAAATTTGCTCCGAAATGCCGAGTGTTTTGTTTGGCGGCTTCTAAGTGGCCAAAGAAAAAGAAAAAAAAAAGAAAAGAACTTCCAGAGTCAATAGGAATATAAAAATAAAACACAAAAAACCGCAGCAATAAATGAGGCTCGGGCGATACGAAAATACCAACTGGCGACCGGCAGAGACAATAAAGTTCAGAGTTCGGCCACCAAATGGGGGCCTAAATGGTCACTTGTTGCAGGTTTTTGATTATTAATATAGCTCGCCTACATTTTTCTTGCCATTATAATAATTTTTAATAGTTTTTGGGGTTTAAAACAATTATAAATTGGCCAATAAGATCAGAAATTGAAATAAATAAATAAAATAATAATAAAAATTAATGATTCTCCAAAGCAAAATAATTTAACTAAATATTTTCATAGACCTTTTATTTATATACATTTTTAATTAACTCTTTTTTAATTATTATAGATGATAAGCTGATATATACAATATGATGGTCCTACTGGAAAAATTATTATTTTTAAGCTAACAAGCCTCTGAATAAAATATATTAATATGAATAAATTATTAACTAAATACAGGTCTGAATTCATAGGTGAATTTATATGAAAATGTAGGCCTAAATTTATAGGGAATTTAGAATCCATTATAATCATAATTAACTTATATATATGCAGTGCAAAATTTTTTTTAAGCTTTACTTTTATATTGTGTAGTTCATTTCTTTAGATTGTTAGAGCCTTTAGAATGTATTACTTAGATATTATTAACCTTTAGTTCATTAGTTCATTAATTTATTTAATTTGTTGTTTCGTTTGTATTAATTTCCTTTGAATTATAAATTATTTTATAATTATTTATATAAAATATAGACGGCTTGAATACTAATAAATAATAAAGTGGTATTTTCATTTGTTTATAATTACCAAACTAATGGTTATTTCATTGTTAACTCTTTTGGTTTACCTTCTGAGATCTTTTCCTCTGGTTTTCCTTTACCTTTTTCTTAATTTTTGTTTCTGTTTTTTGTTTTTTGTTGTTGTTGTGTTTGTGGCATCCGCTGATTGCTTCCCACCCATTTACCATTTTTGGGGTGACTCGAGCAGAAGTCAATTCACCTACAAAAGTTCGCGGACCCGCAACATTTGACCCCATGTCGCTCGCTCCAGCTGTCTCTCTCTCTCTCTCTCTGGCTCTTCTGACCCTCTCCCTCTGTCTCTCTTTCTCTCTCTATCCCTCTCTAGCTCTTGTGGTGTTTTCGTGTAACAGTAATCCAGTTGCAGGCTTCAGCTTCAGCTTTTGTTGCAACACGCTTTTGTGGCACGTTCGTTGCTTGAGTCTTTTGTTTGCCACGCAGATTTATGTCATTCCTTTTGGTTTTGCTTTTGTTGTTTCTCTTTCCTATACCACTAAGTGGTGGGAGGGAGGGGAAGGGGGAAAACCACTGCGACTGACCAGGCTTTTAGGGGTACAGTGAAGCAGGGCTAAGTGAGAAAACAGCTGTTGTATAACAATGTTTTATTTTTATAATAATAATATAAATAATATATATAATATAATATTAATGTTTTTTGTATTCCTGGTATTTTTACAGGAAAACTTTAAGTCAGTTAACAAATTTTTAAAGGTCTAAAGAGGCCTTCCTGTACTTCTTCAGTCCAATGCCTTGTGCGCCTCTTGCTATTTTCCCCCCCATTGCATTTTGCTGCTGTTTCTCCTGCTGCTTTTGTTGTTGCTGCTTTTGTTGATGATGTTAAATTTTTTTGCTTTTTTGTGCATTCCTTGGGCGCACGAACCTCAACCGGTTTATTATTGTTGCCGCTCGCCGCTTGCCATTTTAGTTACATTTACGAAGCAAGAGCAGTGCCTGAAATTGTTGTCAGGTTGGTTTGCTTTTGCTTTTTGTCTTTTTGACTTTGCTTTTGCTTTTTTGATTTTAGCTTTTTGCTTTGGTTTTAACTCTTTGCCAAACGACAAAGCGAAGAGAAACCGAAAAGAGCAACTCCTCCGCGGAGGCACCTCCTTTTTCCAACTTTGCTTGCTTTTATTTGGCCTTTATTTTCTTTTTGTTTTGTTTTTAATTTGCTTTTATTTGGATTTTATTTAGCCTTTATTTTGCTTTTGTTTTGCTTTGTTTTGGGAGCACTTCTGGCTCTGGCTCTCCTGCATCCTGTTGAACCGGTCCACAGCCGTCGTCAACTCCTGCCAAGAAGCAAAATAAAAGCAGAAAACCCGATACGAGTGTTCGAATGCCAGAGCACAGAATTTTCCGACTTTTGGTCAAGCAGAATGGATTTTAGTGCTGTTTTATTTATTTCGTTTGAAATTTTCAAGATAGCAAAATTATTCGTTCGAATTTTAAGTTTTTTAGATACAAAATCTAACAAATTCAAGAGAAATAATGGATAAAACTGGGATTATTCTATTGCTTGAATAATACAAAACAATATGTTACTAAATTCAAATTATTAACCATTTTTAATCATTTAATTAGTATTTAAATAAGAACTTTAAATAATGTAACATTTATTAATTTGAAACCCCAAAATACAAAGGACAAATTTTAATTTTTGCCTTCGAGGTTCGAAGTTCGAAGCAACTGGAAGTTGGAAACTCCAACGAACTCGAACTTAAGTTGGAGCCCGAACTCGTCGCGATAATGTTCTATTCAAACATGTTTCTGTTGCAGCAAACGTGTTCGAACCCATTCGGCTGCCTTCGGCTCGGCTCGGACTGCAAGCGAGCAGTGCTGCCACTTTTTGAGCAAAACAAAAACTCTAAAGAAATTAAAAAAATGGTATAAATAACATTTATATTTATTTATTTTAATATTCCCTTCTATAGTGAACATTTAATTTAATTTTAACAGTTCGTCCAAAATGGTATTAGTTAATATTCCGTTTTTTTTTATTAATTTAAATTTAAATTGTCTCTTTTCTAAAGAAGTAGGCAAACTTTAAACAATATTTATTTTTATATAACGCTAGCAGATTGTATAAAACAAACAATTTCAACAATATAATTTTGATATGATAATATTCTTTGGATCATTTCCGATTCTCGGTTTTATTCAATTTCTATTCTTAAAAAAAAATAATAATACGCTAATATTCTGGCCTTTTCTGCGATTTTTTAAGATGATAGTTCGAATATATAGATACAAATTTAGCAATGATGGAAACTTAAATATAAAAAATTTAAAAATAGTTAAATACTTCATATAAAATATTATATTTTTATTTATTATAATTTTTTCCGCATCTGAATTTCTAAAAAAATCCAAAGTGGAAAAAAGCCAAAGTGGCAGCCTTGCAAGATAGCCATTCGGCTCGGTTCGGCTCGCCTCGGCCTGCTTCGGCTTCTTAGAAACCTATAAATACAAGTGCAGACGGCCATTCGACGGAAAACAACACAACGGAAAACGGAAACAAAGCCAGTTTTCCATCGGATCGGGTTCGCATACGAAAAGTCGCCGGAAAATTATTATATTATATGGAAATATCGAAGTATTTTTGTTTTCCAAATTTCCACCGAACGGGCGTGCTTTTCGGAATCGGTATCGGGAAACGAAACGGAAGATAAAGCAAGTTTCCAACCGTTTCGCGTTTTAACGGAAAAACATCGCGTTTTAAATTGAATGTCGCGCGGCCGGCCGGATGGGAAAATAATTTAGAAACACAGAACGATGTTTTAAAAACAATTTTTTTCGGACGGTGCTCGATATATTTCAAATCGCGTTTATGGCAAAAATTCGGATGCTTTTCGTCAACGGGCGTGTGTGAGCGTGTGTGTGAGTGGCCAAAGGAGAAATTGTAAAAAACCGGTTCCCGCACTTCTTGCAATTGCCAGCCTTTTCCCAAAAATCCAACACAAAAATAATCCAAATAAGAAGAGTAATGAAAATAAAATAGAGGAAGGAGAAGGAGAAGCAGAAGGAAGTAAATAAAATCGAGAATCGCTCGCTAACATCATCCGAATTCGGCTTGTGTTTTCTCATCCGTCTGCGTTTTTTGGTTGCCGTTTGTTGTTGTTCCCGTTTCGTTTATTTCGTTGCTTTTTTTTCCACATTCGATTGGAAGGATAAACCATTTTCTGCGGGATTAAACCTCCCGATCGCTGCATTTTTTTTCCTGTGCCCCAAAACGAAGATAATTCGCTGAGAGAAAAAGTGAGCCAGTGCACAAGAATAAAGGCAAAGCGAAGAATCAAAGCTAAGAATTAAGAGTCAGTGCCAAAACCAAGAAAAATAAAAAGTGAGAATCACAAGAAATACGAGAAACAAAACAAAAGTTGCAAAATTTACCGAAAAAATTCCTGCCAAACTCAAAATACGAGAACACAAAAAGGGAGGACGAAAGGTAAGGAAAAGTGAAGTGAAGTGAAGTAAGCAGAAGGAACGCAGCGGTCGAGCAGAATATACAGCAAAGGCCTCGCATTTTTGTTGCTGTTGTTGCCTGCTGCACCATTCACTTGCATTTTGCGCAAGGGAGATGGCAGGAGGGCAGCGAACGCCAGGAAACGAGAGAGAGAGAGAGAGAGGGAGCGATCGAGATCTTGCCTACCTGTCTCTGCATCTGTGTTTGTGTGTATTGGGATCAGTCTTTTCTTCTCTCTCTCTCTTTCTCTGGCGCTCCTTCTCCTTGGTCCCTCTCTTTATTATGCATTTCTCATTACAAAATTGCTCCCTCTTTTGTGGTTTTTTTTTTTCTACTTACAAAACCCTATTTTGTAATTGAGCATCCCTCTCCCCCTCCCGCTTGCACCATTGCAACAGTTTTTCTTATTAAACTCGAAAAATATTCCACAAATTTGGGTTTCAAAACTTTAATTATAATCTTAAACTATGTTAAAGTCGATTTATAATATAGACTTTTATATTTTTTAAAGGCCTAGCAAAAATAGGGGTCTAACTTTAATAGTTTTCACATAAAAGTTATTATAAATCTACAAAATTTAGTGTTTAAGAGAAAACGTTTCTTAAAATGTAAAATGAAAACCAAGCTATAGGATTTTTATGAGAAAAATGTATGAATATAATGTTTAATTTGTATAATTTTAACAAGAAAGAAATATGACATATGAACACATTATCGTACTTTATAAATAAAATGTTCTGTTTTTTGTAGTAAAAGTTAGGCTAATTATTTTAATACTAATTTAAGTAATATAAATTTGAAAAATGGTTTAGGCTTTGCAATTTAACTTTTATGAGTTTTATGAGTTTAATCTAAGGTTTATTTGACATAAAAGTAACTTAATTATATCACAATTAAATCTCTTGTTATAAATATAATATTTTTAAAGCTACAAAGATCATTTAAGATTTTAAAGAAAGTGATTAGTTGGATGAATGTATATTTTATTTAAGCTTACAAGCCATATTAACCATTCCACTAAGAAACAATATCCAATTGTTACACCTTTTCCTTTGCTCCACAAATGATGTAATTATATCAAATTGTAAAACTCCATTTCGAGTAACAGAAAATTCGATTTCTGGCCACGCGGACACCGTAGTTTCGTTGGTTTTCAGTTTTAGTTTTTAGTTATTTAGTTTCTAGCTCGCCAAGTGCATGACATTTAAATGGCCTGTCTGCCTGCCTGTTGGGGCAGCGGAAAAGTGGAGGGAAAATCGGGGTAAACCGGGGGAAAACTGACATTGTTAAGTGCCTGGCAATGTGTTGCCATTGCATAAGAGTCGACAGGGACCAGCAGCATCCAAAAAGGGGGGGCGAGGCCTGGCGGGGCAGAGCGATTAATGAGCCACTGGCAATTTGAATGCCAATTAAGTGGAATCTAAATAAAAATTTGCAATTTTTGCGGTCTAATTCAGCAGCAGATCAATATGGCCCCAAGAGAATGGCCAATAAAATGACAAAGTTTCGAATACATAACAAGAGGGACAAGGAAATAAAGTTAACAAAGAAAAAAATACATAAAACATAAGCCCTAAAATACTCAAGTATAGTTGAAAGAAAGCTTCGAATTAATAAAGCAATTATAGTATTATTTGTTTTAACTTTAAATTATAAAACGAAAGTTATACTAAATTTCCGATAAACCATATTTTCTAGCTTCGAAAAATTGAATTCCTTAATTAACAAGAAAACTCAGGAACTCAGCTTAAATAATTAATATTAAATTGTTTATAATGGTCAAAATACATCAGGCAAAGCCACAAAAAGTTAGTTAACAGCGCCATTAACTGTAATAAGAAATTAAAAGAAAAGGAAGGAAGACCCCAAGAACTATGTGAACCCAGACGACAGGCTATAAAAAAACAAAAGACAGAATCAGACTTGGAGGAAAAACTATATAAAAGAATCAAATGAAGTTGGAATGGATGGTAAATGTCGCTGAGAACAATGTAACGACCGAACAGAGGAAATCGAAAAGAAGTCTGGGAGAAAGATATAGCACACAGATGATAGATAATACGGGGAAACTCCAAGGTGAGTGTCGGAGATAAAAGTCAACTATATAAATGTTTCCCGTGAACTTTGGGCTTTTCGACTTTGGGCTTCTAAAAAAACAAATTCTCTAAAGATTTAACCACGACTTCAACAGATCTCGCAATTATTAATTAATTTCAAGTTTTCTATGTGGCATCTCTGAGGGTTTGTCTGCTTAATAGCCCCTAGGTTTCATTTTTTCCTCTTGTTTATTATTATTTTAATTTTGTTTTCTTTATTATTTTGTACTGTTTACTCTTGTTTGCCTTTTTCTCTGCCTACTGCTGGGTTCTCTTCCGCTTAAGGTTATATTTATTCAACTTTTATTGCAGTCGCCGCGTGCGACAAATGAAAATAAACGGAAAATAAAAATGAAAACGTTATGAGATGTCAAATAGAAGTTGAAATAAAAAATATGTCTCCTTTGAGTTGAGTTTGAAGTTGATTTAAAATGTTTTTACTAACCATCTAGATGAGATATTGAATGCTATTTATTGAATAACTAAAATTGATGAGCATTTTGTATGTTTTAAGCACTTGTTTCTCTTTTTATTATAAGTTTATTAATAACTCTTTCCCTTTGTATTTCTTTACAAGCTTTTTTATTCATAATTTGATTAAATATTGTGTTACCGTTGATCAAGACCATTTTTCCCAGCCATCTGTAAAACGATAAATAAAAGTTTCCAGAGAATAAAGGCACCTTGCTCTGGCTTTTTTTTATACACATTTTCTTGTAGTTTTCCTTGGTAGTTTGTCTTTTTAATTGAGGGAGAAAACAAAATAGAAAAAAATGAGGATATTAAATTTCCAAATGATTTTTCAATTTGTGGCAGGAAAAAGGGGTCTATGGTAACTTGACTTTGATTGCTTTGGGCTGATAATCGTTTGAAAAAAATTCTGACTAAACGCCCGTGACCGAGACCTCAACTCTGCCCCCCATCCTCCCCCTCTAACCTCCTCCCCCTCTCTATTTTTTTACTCCATCAGACAAGCGACAAATTGTTTTGTGTGTGTGGCAAACTTTTCTATACAAGAAAGAAAAAATACAGAATGAGGGGAAAAACACTTTTGTCATGCTCTTGCTCATATGACAATTGTCTCGCAGTGGTTCACAGTTTTCCTCACCATTCTTATATACAATTTTCCTAGCGATTTTTTGCCCATTCACGGTCAGCCACTTGACCTGGCCAACAATTTCCACTCCATCCCCTGGAAATAAAAAGATGAAAAATGAAAAATGCGCAGGGGCGATTACTTCGATGTTGATGACTTCATGTCAGCAAGTTTGCAACGTTTTCTCGAGCCGTTTAAATGGTGGAAATACTTTGGGGAAAAAGGCAAATGTCAGCCGCAATTATCTTTCGAAGAAATAATTCTTTAATTTTGATATGTCGCCGACAAGCTGGGAAAACCAGAGAAGTTAAGTTGTCTCTTGACTGCGTGAGAATATATAAAAATATATATATATTTCTCAAAAAAGTTTCCCTCACTCTGAAGGGAAGATGTCAAAGATTTCCAGACTTACAATGTACTTGAGAACTTAATTTTAATATATTAATTGGTGCACACTCAGTAAATATTTGAAGTTTGAAGTCTTTGTCTTTAATCTTCTTTTCAATCGTAAAACGTTTTGCTCTAGAGATAAGCTCATATTAAAATGCAAAAAACATAAAGCTGAAATCAAGTCAGAACGCAAATCGATTAGCCCAAAAATGGTAAATGTTAATGAGAAGGGCGCTGCTCTTGGCGCTGCGTGATATTTCGCCCGACTTAATGTCATTCCATATGAAATCTCAGCAAAAAAAGAAGAAAAGAAAAAAAAGAGAAACAAAAAACCGAAACACAGCAAAAGTAAAAAAAGCAAAGAACAAAAAAAACAAAAGAACTTGTCCCTGGCCAAAAATGATTTGAGAGAAATTCGGTAATTTGGAGCGAGCGAGCGTTTAATCATTTAAAAAGCATCTTTGTAGGAAAGTCCTCATGCCACAAGGACTAAGGGAAAATGTATTTCTTAAGGTTCCTCACGCTTTTGTTTTTTTTTTTTTATACACTTACTGAACATTTTCCCAGTGACTTAACTTGATTTTTAAGCATTTTCGTAACTAAATGTGGCCTTAAAAAATAACACTATTTTATGATATATCTATATAGGTTTTAAATATAACCAAAAACTAATACAGTTTTTATTCGATTAACAATTGGTAACTATAATTGGGTCAAAGGGTATCAAGAACTTCGGTTCCTCAAGGCTTTTTCTTTTTTATTTGGTTGTGTAAAACCGTAAAAAGTTGTCGTTGTTGCTATTGCTGCTGTAGAGGAAGTCACAGTTGGCCAGATTTCGCCTCACTTGACCCCCTCTCCACCCCCTCGCTCAGTCACGCATTGAACTAAAGATTGAGGTCACCAGAAAAAGCTGAGGATTTTCAGCGGAAAGCGGGAATGTTCGAAGGAAATGCGTCGCAAGTAGGCGCGTGGCGCCTCAGTTTTTTTGGTATCAGTAGCAGTTTTTTTCTTCTCTTAATATATATATAAAAATTTTTTTTTTTGAAGCCACCACCCTCATGGATGTCTCCCCGCAACCATCTTCTTCCCTAAAAAAAAACCTCACCCCACCAATTGGCTTTGCCTTGCCAGCGGGCAAAAGTTACAATAACTTTTGCCACAGTTTTCGTAGCTTTTATATCTTTTCTTTGCTTTTTTCTTATTTTCTCTCTTATTTTTTTGCGCATTTTGCTTTTTTTCTTCTTGCCAAAAGGGGGCGGTGTGTGAGGGGCGTGTCAGTGTCATTGCTACTCCAATGCATTTTACTTCGATTGAGTAGCTCACGCCGTTTTCAGTCGAATTTTCCGGCCTGAGATTCAAACAAGGGGTAGAGCAGGGAAGGTTTGGCGAAAATATAAATATTTAATATTATTTAATTTTATAAATTAGTTAAATTTAAAAGAAATATAAATTTGTTCTAATGTTTATTTGTATTTACTACTAGATTTAATCAAAAACTCTGTCTTGGTTTTAAATATAAGACTGCAGATATAAGTTAATCTTAAGAACAATTATGCTATCAATGAAGCCAAATATTTTATTACAAATAGCTTTAAATTATTCACAAGACTTATTGAATTTAACTAAATATTCCTTAAAGTTTTAAACTTAAGGTAGCAACGTTTTCAGACAGTCAGAAAGCCGTTTTTTATTAGCGCTTAATTTATTTTCTTTTTCCAATGACTACAAAATTCTGGCAAGACTAGGAAAAGTTTGATCTTCTTTTTGTCGGCTGCCGCATTCAACTTTATTTACTAGCTCTTTTTCTCCTATTTTTTCTTTTTTTTTTTGTAGAACAAAAGAAAATTGAACTTGAGGCAAGTTTGCAACGGTTGAACCAAGAGAAAGGCTCAGCCAAAGCCGGGGTCATGGTCCAGGGGATATTCCCCAGAAAAAACTAAATGAATAGGCTTTAAAAATGGTTTTAAAATCAGCAGCAAGAAATAATAAGAGATATCCTCTCCTGTCATCTATAAATCTCAGCTTGTGGTTTGGCCAGTGACTCAGAAAGTTGTTAGTTTCGAATGTTTTGGGGGAATTAAACTGGATTATCCACATAAAAGTGTTAATTTTTGAAGTTTTGTAAATGAAAAGAATAAAATAAATATTCATAAGCGCGTGAATCATTTGTTAAATGAGAGGAGACTGTCAAAATATGGTGGTAAGACACGGCATAACTATAAACTATGTGCATAAAATGATGAAAATTTTTAAATATATATTATACTGATTTTTTTAGGCATAAAATCATGCTTTTTGATGCCAAATAATAAGGGAAGTACAAATGGTTAAATTATTATGGAAATGATTAAACTAATAATTCTGATATTTTGTAAAACTAAAATTAGGCTTTTTTGAAGCTAGAAAGTTAAGTCTTATTAGAAAAATATTTCTTTTAAATAAACCCAACTCCAATGCTGTGAAATTCATGCAATAATTTGGTTTAAATAATTTTAAAATTTGGGAGAAGGCCAAAAGTTATCGAAACTTCGCAATCTACGCAATATTGTTTAGCAATTTTCTTCGCTATTATTGTTTACATTTCGGAAAATTCGCCCAACTCTCAACTCTTTGCGATCTCTTTGCAGCAGCATAACGGCGGTAACTTTGGCAACTGGGAGCGCATCTGTTGGATGCAGGGCACAATAAAGTCCAGCTACGGACTCGGACCAGGTGGAAAAACAAAGGTAGCAGCGGCAGGCAGGGAGTAATTGAACGAAGAACAACAACTGGAGAGAGCATAAAACATAAAACATAAACAGACAGGTAAGTGGAGCCACCTGTTGTTGTCAACTGGGCGCCTTGTCCCCCTCTTTACCTAACCCCCCTTGATGTGTAATCCCTGACTCATCTCATCCGTGTATCTGTATCTTTTGGCCTGTGTGGCTGTGTACCTGTGTGTTAGAGAGTTGTGTATCTCTGTGTGTGTGTGTTCTTCTTGTATCTGGTGGCTCGCATCTACTGTGCCAAAAGTGAGCGCAAAACTTTGCGCTTTCGACTCGTAGATACTTTACCTTATCCCTCCCGTTACTTCCGCCGCTTTTGTTTGGCTTTTGTGCATCGCTTGGTATCTTTAAGGTACTTTCTTCGTATTTCGGGTATTGTTCTTTGTTCCAGCTTCAGCATCTCGGCATCGGCTTCAGTTTCAGTTTTCCGCTTTTCCCCGCTCTGCCTGCAATTTTCCAAAAAAACAAGCCATTGCCAGCTGCACACACTCTTTGAAATTTTCCACCATTCCACCATTGTTAGTTTTCCCCTGGACTATCTTTCTCTCTTATTTTCTGTTGACTTTTCATTTTTGGGTCTTCTTTTTTCGTCCTCGATCCACAAATATTTGCCAACTCAATTAGCGTTCACCTGTGATTAACAGAAAGAAGAGTTTTGGGTCTAGTTTGTAGGAGAATTTCCAATTTGTGTCAATTTTTTAGACATAACATTTTAGGTAATTTGAATTTTTTTTTTTTGGTTTTATATCAAAATTTTTTGTTTATTTATTTAGGCAAAGTAATGTTTAAAGAAGTTTATGAATTATTTTTAGGCTCAAAATAAGAACTTCCATTTTTGTAAATTTTTTGTATATATTAAATGTGTGGTAATCTGAATTTATTTTCTAGATTTTCTTTTAACAAACCATTTTTTAGAAGTTTATGCATTTATTTTATTCAAATCCCATTTAATTTTATTCAGTTTTAAGTAATTTGCATTATTATTTTCTTGTAAAAATTGTATTTAAACCAATATAATATAAATATTTTAGAAGTTTATTAATTATATTATTTATTTTATATTTTCCTTATAAAAAGAAACTAAAACTTGAAACCCTTTATCCAAAACCAATAAATAAAAATTAAAACTGGTTCAAAATCAGAAAGTACAGATAAAAAACTCAAAAAAAAAAGAGAAGAGCCGCTTGGGAGCCGCTTTTTTTTCTCACTTCAAGATACTCCCCTGCCCCTGTCCCTGCCCCTGCCCCGTCCATTAACCCTCCTTCCACCTTTTAAACTCGCACTTTACCCGTCGAACCATTCAAATTTAAATCAATTTGATTCTGATTAGCCACACACGCAGTTTTTTCAGTTTCCCCTGCCCCTGAACCTTTTTCCCTGCTCTTTTTTTTGTATTTTGTCGCCATGGTTTTTCGGAGTATGTATATTTCTCCGTCGTTTTCTTTGGGACCTGTGAGCCATATGTGCTGCTGCTGCTGCTGTTGTTGTTGTTATTCTTTGTACCTACAACTAGTAAATAAATTAGTTTTTATTATTGAGAAAACAGGTTTCCACTTTAAACAGAGACAGAGAGTGAGAGAGAGGCAGGAATGTTGACTCTTGGGCACGCAGGTTCAAAAATAGAGGGGGAAAAAACACGAAACTCCAGCACAGAGAGAAATTTTAGGTACAAATTGATATGAGAATCTAAGAAAGTAAATTTTAAGAGCTGGGTACAGAAATTAAATAATATTTAGGGGTGTTATTAGTTTATTAGAATTATTTTAAGTCTCTAAACAACCTAAATTTTAAAGTTAAATAAATATATCCAATCAGCGTTGACAGCCAAATCAATCTAGCCAGGCATTGTTGTTGTTTCTCTTAGTTCTACAGCCATTTGGATGGTTCTTTTTGTTCTTAGCTAATTGCGAACTTGTTTTTAATAAAAAAGAACCTAAATTATGAATTTAAAAATATATTTCTGACAGCCAAATCAATCTAGACATGCACTCTTTCTGTTTCACTCAGGTTTTGTTTAGCTAGTTGAATGATTTCTGTTCTTCTTTGAAACTATTTCAATAGTTTTCTTTCAAAATTGCGTGGCAAGTCTTCCATTTTCTTTCTCTGCACGACGAAAAAAGAAAAGAATTCTTCACAGTTCGCTGACAGAACCTGTTTCAGCCGAAGGAGCAGGAGGAACGAGATGGATATGGAAGGGTTCCCGAGTCTTCGGGTTTCTTTCGCTCGATTTCTTAACACTTTCGTGATTTGAATTTTTCTCTTCTTCTACATTTTTTTCTTTTTTTTTCGAATCAATTAAACCAATGGAATATGCACAAACCTCACTCCTCCTCCGAGCACAACAAACACTTCATACACAAACAAATTATGAACAAACAGAACAAAAAGGTGGTAAAGAAGGAAGCATATATACACGATATATAGAAGAAGTATCCCAAGGAGTTGCCAGAGCCATGAAATATTATTATTCAATGCCATCGATGCGCTCTGTTTGCCATCCACTTTAATTTTCTGCCTTTATTTTCTGTTTTTCCCCCAATGTTCTCTTGCTGTTTATGCGCCGTGTCTAATGACAGTTTTGTGGTCATTATTTGAAATATATATTCGAGAAAATACATATATGTGCCTAGGCGTATGTATGCGTCCGATAGCGCCCTGGAAAAGCCGGGAAAAACAAGCTGCATTTTCGCAATTAAATGTTGGTCATAAATTAAACGTTCGTTGGTGTCCGCCATAAAAACAAAACAGAAATCAAAGAATTGGTATTGGAATTGGAATTGGAACTGGGGGTGAATTCGAAGGCTTTATGCTTGGACTTTTATGGGAATAACTTTTATAATATTTATATAAATTATAATTTCGTTTTGGATAAATTAGAGGCAGTGCAAGACATTTTATTGTACGTTTTTTGTGGAAAAAAGATTTCTTTTAATAAATTGTTTTGAATTAATTAAAATACAAATTTCGCTCGCAACATTTCTCGATTGCAACATTTTTCCCTCGCAACATTTCTCGATTGCAACATTTTTCCCTCGCAACATTTATCTTATGTAAGTACCCGAGAAAACGAAAACGAAACTGCAAGGGTATTTAAACTTCGGCATGCCGAAGTTAGCTTCCTTTCTTGTTAAGTATAATTTTTGTATTTCCAATTTTTAAAACAGTTTCCTCTTATTTTTTGTATGTTTCAAACTAGACTTTGTCTTCGATTTAATTCGATTTTGAAGCAATAATGGGCATCACTCCCTATATAATCATTGGCATACGATTCTTCAGGTTCACACACACAGGCACACTGGGGCTTATATGGTGGGCAATGGTTATGGGCTTATATAAATGATGATGCTGCTCATTTCTTGTTCGATATTGCCTCCATCTTCTACATTCTACGCTGTTTTTGTTGTGTGTGTGGGCCGAGGTTGTTGTTATTATTGTTATTGGTGTGACTGGCTTTTGTTGTTGAAATGCCGCCTCTGATAAATGAGTTTTTGGCTTATTTTTTTTCCGTTGAAAACGACGTGGGAAAATAATGCATTGATTTACATGGCAACACACAAACACACACTGACCAGGAGAGCGCAAAACAATGGGCATCTTGAGACTTGTCTAGACGTTGCTGGAAGAGTCGCGGGACTGGAACTTGGCTGGAAGTTCCAGGTATCATGTGGGAAATTTGCACATCCAAAAATTGCTAAGCTAAATTATGAAAAGCAAAGTCAAAATGGGGTGTAAATGTCAAGCAACATAGTTAATTTATTTGTATTAATCTTATAAAATAAATAAATAATTAAGCAACTTTACAGCAAAATTTCCTTAGTAATCTTGAATGCATTTCGTATTTATTTCAAGTTTATACCAATGAGTATGCATTTTTCTTTGCTTTGGAAAAGCTCCAAACTAAAATTATTTCACTGTGAAAAAGAGCCACTCATTTTCAACTTAATCCCCGCACCAATCTCGATTCTCAATTACTTGACCATTTATTTTACTGCATCTCCTCTGGGTTTCCCTCCTAGTTTTCTCCCTAGTTTCCCCCCTAGTTTCCCCCTAGTTTCCCCCCAGTTTCCCCTCTGTTTCCCTCCATTTTCCTCGCTTTTTCCTCGCTTTTTCCCGCTGTATGCCCCCGCACATTCACTTGGAACAGCTGTTAAACTATTCAAAAGTAATCGCTCCACTTCTGCTCCTCACTCCCACACCTTCATTCCCCATTTCTCCTACTTCTCCCTGTCTCCTCCACCTGCTCCTCCTCCTCCTACTTCGTTTTATTCACTTGTTTGGCTACTTTCTCAAAGAAAATGAAGAAGGTACTAGAGGAAAGTAGTGCACAAAAGGAGAAGAAACCTAAAAGTTAAAAAAAAAACACAAAATATGTTTTTATTTTATATTTATCTTAACAATCTTAATTAATATATATTTAGTTATAGACACTTAAAAAGTTATTGATTTGTAAAGAAATAAATCATAAATCACGCGGAAAACCACTGGCTGACTGGCTAGTTGGGAATTCTAGTGAAAAAAGGTTGTATTTCAGCGTTGAGAGTTAGACAGTGGCTTTATTTTTTAATTTAATATTTTAAAATTTGTAATGCTCACTGTTAATCTTGTGAAATTTTTGTTACTATCTTCCCCTCTCAAAGACTATTTCTTCGAGTGTTTTTTGCCAACAAATCGAACAGCAAATCATTGCCATCACTTGCAGGACCCAAAGATCTGCTGCTGCTACTCCATTAGTTTGGAAAATGCCAGTAAAGTTTGCATAACAAAATACAGTGGAGGAAAGTGAGGGGGGGGGGGAAAACAGGTGAGCACACACACCCACCCACACACACTGTGGCGCGGTGGGAGGGGGTTTGGTAAGGAAAAGCCAATGTTAATGAAGCGAGCTTTTGTCCGAAAACTGTCGGACTGCTGATATCTGAACTGGCAATAAACGGAGTCGCCCCCTCCTTCTCTCTCTCCCTCCCCCCTCATAATTCGAAATATCTTTGGTATAACCCCCCACCCACTCTTTATCCACCCTGTGGGGGGGTTTCCCATTCCTGTCTCTGGCCAAAAACGGATTCCAAAACTGTGTGTAAAAAGTATTTTCAACTTTTGGCCACATGCTTCATTTATCACAAATTCATTTATCATTTGTCCTCTCTCCCACACACTCACACAGACAGCCACTCCCACAATGATACAAAATGTGAATGTATTGCTTCCGCCCCCTGACCTCCCCCCCCC
>VNJV01006919.1:0-11777 GCA_008042635.1 Drosophila nikananu
GGGCAGCTGCCAACGATATGGTTGGAAGATGGACTAAAGGAGCTAAATCCAGGTATTGGATATCCAGTTCAGGATGTCGTCAAGCTAAAGAGCTGATACATCCGCTCTTGGGACGGAACACCAGCGGGTGTTCCAGGATGGATCTAAGACTATTGGTAGCCTACCTTACCGGCCACCATGTCTTAAACTACCATCTTCACAAGATGCGTCTGTCTTCAGACACGGAGTGCAGGCTCTGTAAAGAGGACGACGAGACGACCGAACACATTCTCTGTGAGTGTCCAGCCATTATTTGGTCCAGAAGGAGGCACCTGCACAGCGATCTCCTAACAGCATCGCAGATCAGGCAAGCCTCGACAAGAGATCTGCTTGCCTTCATAAGGGAGGTTGAGCAACTCTTGTTTCCATAGGGAATACTACAGGCACAAAAGACCATTCGGTCGCAGTGCCTTAAGTCTCTGCAGGGAGATCTCCCCGAATTATTATTATTATTACTAGATTGCGTGGGATATTTTTTGTCACCGCGAAATCAATTAGGTCTGGGATCTTTTTAGGGTCTGCAGGCCAATATGTGGGGCTACCAGGAGAAACGTAGTCCAGTTTATTGCACACTTTTATAAGTAATGCACTTATACAATTGCCTTCCCTTGGGAGTCACGAGGCGTGATCCCCAGTGCGTGTGTATGGCGTTGTAGTCTCCTGCAGCTATGAAGCGATCCCCTAGAGTGTTGTAGAAGTCCATGAATTGACCTTCAGAGATCGTAAAGAGAGGTGGGCAGTAGACAGCGGCAATGCAAAGGTTTCCGTTTCCTGAGTGAACTTTTATGGACATGGCTTGCAAGTAATTTGTTGCAAACCTTTGATGAAAGTGGTGTTTGATGCGTTCTCTGATTAAGATGCCGGTTCCGCCGTGGGCCTTGCCATCCGGATGATCTGTGCGGTAGAAGGTATACCCACTTATATGGAAGTAATATCTACCTGTGAGGTGCGTTTCAACCAGCCGCATGGCGTCGATGTGATTTACGTTTAGAAATCGAGTTATTTCAAGTTTATGCCGTGAAATGCCGTTGGCATTCCACATGGATATGCTTATATTAGTCATTTATTATTTCGACTGTTGAGCTACAAGCAACGGAATCACCATGTTCTGGTTCTGAACAAGGGTTTGCATGGTTGTTTTCATAAATGACATAAGTTCCATCATACTTTGTTGCATGGTAAACATCATAGATTCCAAGTTGCTTTGCGGCTGCCCTGGGACCTGCTGAGCTGAATTTTCTGAGTGTGGCTGGGGTGGATTTTCCATGCCTGATCTTAGTGCTTCGGCGTAGGAGATTCCCTTGGTTGTATTTAGCTGCCCAAATGATGATCTGGCTGCCTTGGCAAAAAATACGTCTGGCGTACTTTTTGAGTTGTGGTACAAATTTTGTGTATGTTGTTGGTGCGAAGCTGTCGCTCGACGCATGCGACTCTTTAGCTCCTTGTAGACCGCACAGCCTCTGTAGTTTGCCGTATGGTTTCCTCCACAGTTGCCACATTTTTTCATTTGAGGGTCTTCTTTATTTGCGGGGCAGTTTACGGTGTTATGGAAATCTCCGCAGACTACGCAGACTGTCCGAAGTGTGCAGTATGTCTTGGTGTGTCCTGGCAATTTGTGAATTGTACAGGGCCGTTGCGTTTGTGTGGTTCTTCCACGGTGATCCTTCTATGCAGTAAGAGCTGCAGCTTGTAGATCGGGTGAACTTCGTTTTTCTTTGAGGCTTTGCTGTCTGGTTCGAGCTCGACCTTGAAGAGTGGTTGCGGCTTTTTGTTTCTGTTTATGATGTTGCTAACATTTTTCGCACAGAAGCCCTTGGCCTTAAGGGATTCTTGAATCTCAGAGGGGGCGACGTCAGGTTCTATACCTTTTAGAACAACTTGCAGTCCCTTGCTACTTTTCAGTTAGTAGGTGTAGAAGTTCTTTTTTGCTTCCTCCATGTAATTAGTCAAAGCTCGGAAGTGTTGTTCGGACTTCGTTTGAACTTTGGTTTCGTGGATGTTTTCTTTAATAAGCGGAACGACATGGAAATTATCGTTCCCGACCACCGCAACAATTTTGTTAACCAGGGCGTTTGAGCTTTTTTCCCTTATATAGATAGGTGGGGGCTTTGGTTTCTTTTGGGTCTCCTGCCCCTGCTCAGCTTGGTTGTGCTCTTCCTCTGCTAAGATGGAGAATCGGTTTTCGTTGCAACATCTAATTTGTTCGTTGCCATCGGTAGTACGGTTGATCTTAGGTTTATTACCAACCGTGTTGAGTGGACTAAGCTTACGCTTAATCTGGATGGAGCGATCCATACCGGTCTGTATAGCCGGGACCGCTTGTTGTTTATCGAAGCTTACTGTTTTTGTTGCCATTGCATTTGGCTGTGCAGCCGTTGGCACCGAATTCGTAATATTGGTAGTTGGTTTAATTGTTGGTGGTACTTTTGCTGCGACTGCAGAAATTGGAGCACTGCTAGTTGTTGGAGCTTCTTCCATCGAAGCCGGCGGTGGTGGGGTTTGACATTGGTAACTCCATGATGCAGGAGTTGGGGTGAAGAGAGAGAGGGTGAGCAAGAGCTGGCTCTCTTGCTGTCCACGGTCAGCAGAGCCGAGTTACTCTTTGTCGACTTCTTATTTTCATCGATATCGCGAGTAGAGAAATAAGAGTAACACGCGTTTCTTTGATTTACTGAGCTTCGACGCTCATTCTTTTGATTGCAGTTCATTTTTCGAGCTTATTATGCGTGGCACTTATTTGTTTAAATTAAATAAGCACTTGTGTTAGTCATAACACTAGTTATGATTACATTTTCTTAGTTTTTGATTTTGTTAGCGTTTTTTTGCACTTTTTGGACTACTCCAGTGTTTATGTGAGGGGCCACTGTGCCGCCTCTGCGCACAGAGCTTTCGCTCCCGTCCGCGCTCACCGCTCTTTTGCGCTCGCTCCGGAGCTCGGGTCTGCGATCGGCCGCGATCGACCTCGCGTAGCCGCTTGAGCAAAGCTGAGCGGCTTTAGTTTAAGAAATTTTTGTCAGTTCTTTGCATGAATGCGACTAATAAAGTTGAATTCCATCGACGCCCCCGCTTCTCTTCTTCGTTTGCTTCTATTGCTCGTTTGCTTCTATTGCTCTGCGCCGTAGGAATAAGACTCCCACCGTCTACCCCGAAACTTCTCGCCGCTTATCTTGGAGGACTACATCGCCCCCCTACAAACATTGGTCCTACAGAGCCGGATAAGGATTCTTCTCTTCTGCCAGCAGTTCCCGGCCTTTGGTTCGCCAAGATAAGTACGAATTTCCTTCATTTGTCTCACTGCCGGTCTTCAGCAGAGCTCCGAACATTCCATTTCGGTCGCACTGCTGTAAGACTATTTTTCCGTGTCAATTCCACCTCCGCGAATTTTCCTGACACAACGGCAGTTGAGAATTTTATTCCTCCTCCTCGATCTTCGTTCGATTTGTCTCCACGTCGCTTCTTTTTCGCGCCGCCATATTCGTCGCCGTCCTCCTTCCGTACATCAAAGTGCAAACGGCAGCGGCATATGTACATATATATGTATGTGCATTCATCCATTCCTACTGGCACATATATATGTATGTACATTGATTATTATATGTCGGCGCAATTCTAACTCCGCGAATTCGCCAAGTGAAAAGTGAAGTTGTGTGGTGAGAAAATAAAAGGCATAGACAATATCGACCAACGAGTGTGTACTGCCGTTGTTTCGATATTCCTTCTGTTCTCATTCTGGTGTGTGCCATTATTTTTCGCCACATAATTTTACTGTCCTTTTCCAGACACTCAAAATTAATACAGTCCACTTCATCAATGCTCCACTGTGCCCTTACATATGCATGCATCCCCCTATATGTATATTTTCTGCACCCGATTTCAGGAAATACTTCGAATTAAATCAAAGAAACATTACGATACAAATTAAAATAAACCAACAATTATTAAAACCAAGTATCATTGCAAATCCACACGGGCGGGACCGCGATTGCCTTTTGCAAAGTTTTTTGATTTTCCGCAGCAGCCGTGTTATTGCTGTTGCTGATTCTGTCGTTGTTCTTATTTCCTTTGCACACGCACTGCTTTGCCGGCGGCAATCAGTGAGGCCTTTGCCGAACCAAGCCAAGGTTTCTTAAGTCCAACTTTCCGGCTTCGCGATTATTATTGCGCTGAAGAACAATTAATTATTAATTATTTACATTAGTGCAAATCCACACGGGCGGGACCGCGATTGCTTTTTTCCAAGTTTTGACTTGCCGCAGCAGCCGTGTCATTGCTGTTGCCGGTTTCTTTGTTGTTCATTCTCTTGCACACTCACACGACGACAAGCAGTGAGGCCTTTGCCGAACTAAGCCAAGGTTTCTTAAGTCCTCCTTTTCGGCTTCGCAATTATTATTACGTTGAAGAATTATTAATTTTTTGTGGTTACTAATTTTTCAAATTAGTAATTAATCAACTGATTTTGGGATTACGGCACACAATCGACCCTGTCGCGAGCCTCAGTTTTTCTCCTTTGTCAACAACAAAAATATTTGAGATCCACGTCTGAGCCACGCAGTATATTACACCGAGATATTTATATTTACATTTTTCATTCCCGACCACATTCTTCCGGCCAATTTTGCCTATTTTCCTGCCAATCCGCATAGGGCAGTATCCGCCCGCAGCCGGTTTTTTCTGACCGAATTTCTTTCTGTGTCGCCTCGAGCCCCGCGCCACTTCTGCCAGTTACTCCGTTTGTATTTGGAGTCAAATTATTCCCAGACAAGTGCTTTTTTCTGGATTGTTTCGGTTTTTCCGCTGTACTAAAAGTAACTCCATATTCCAACCAGCGTCTGCGGCCGTATGCAACTTTGATTTTTTGCGTATTTCGTTCCTTTTTTTTCGGCGACGCCCGCTGATCATCTGAGATAAATTCTGAGAATGCCCACGGGAGGCGACAAAAAGCCGCGTCTGATTCCATCCATCCGCTTAGACAGGTCACAATCGGCATCCCCGCGGTCATCCCAAGTAAAGCCAAAGGCTGTCACTTCCATTCCAAGGACAAAAAGCGACGAGTCAGTCGACACTGTCCCCGGTCCCGCGCCAAGGTTTACTCGGTCAGTCGCAAAGATGACACAGAGTGCGGTAGAAGTCGCCCTGAAGAAGTTCGCGGCCACAACAGACCGGGTTAGCAAATTCGAAGCTAATTTACACACTCCGGGCGCCCCGGAACGGACAGATTTTCTCCGCATATGTGCCGAGTCCATCTGGACGAAATCCGGGCCTTATGGGAGAATGTGAAGAAGGGCTATGAGAGCTGCTCCGATCTTCTTTCCATGTCCGTCGAGGATCCAGTCACCTCAACAGTGCTGGAATCTAAATACAGCTACTGTTACTCCGTATATTCGAGGTGCGTAGCCAAGCTTCAGGAAATTATAGAAAATGACGCCGTCCAGTCCGCTCAGGTTTCCGCACCCAGCCAACTGCCCACTTCTACTGGTTGCCGGTTACCGCCAGTGGACACCGAAGTTTTCGCTGGTGATTATCTTCGGTGGCCCACCTTCCGAGACTTGTTCACCGCCATCTACATCCACAATCCGCGGATCACACCGGTGGAAAAGTTGTTCCACCTGTTGGCGAAAACAAGTGGCGAAGCGAACGCCATTGTATGTAAGGCCCCGCTAACCAATTAGGGGTTCGTCTCAGCGTGGCAAGGCCTGACCGATCGCTTCGAGAATCGGCGGTCCTTGGTCAACAGTCAGTTGAAAATTCTCTTCAACATCCAGACTGTTCCCCAAGAGTCCGGAGCCGCTCTAAAAGAGCTACAAGGCACCATCCAGAGTTGCCTCACTACCTTACGCATGTCCTCCATTAAATTCGAAGCTTGGGATTGCCTCCTGGTGTATATGGTTTCCTTAAAGCTTCCCAAAATCACGCTTTCCATGTGGGAGCAATCCGTTCACAATAAGGCCGAAATTCCAACCTGGAGTGAGTTGGACGCATTCCTGACAGAGCGCTATCGGACTCTGGAGGCAATCGACGACATCAGACCTAGCGTCGCGGGGCAAATTCCGCCAAGATCGGCAACTGCGAGCGCCCCACCGCGCAGGCTCAACTCTTATGAGGCCAGGGTTGCTCCAGCGCCCAGAGGGTGTGATCTCTGTTCCAGGGAGAACCATCCTATTCGCGTATGTCCACGGTTCCTCGAAATGGACGTGAATGGTCGCTCCGACTATATAAAGAGAATGCAACTTTGCCTTAACTGCTTTGCCCGAGGGCACCAGCAACGGGATTGCACCAGTGCCCACAACTGTTTTACATGCCACAGCCGGCATCACACCCTCCTGCACCGCGGTAATCCTTTTGCAACCGCTCCAAGTCCGTCTACGACAGCCAGGCCTCGGCCCACGCCTACTCCAAGAGGCACGGGGGCCTCAGAGGATCCCTCAGATGTGCAGGTATGCTTCGCGTCCGGTTCAAGAGCCGTCCTACTGGGCACTGCCCTTATTAACGTGTGCCATCTGGGGTGCAATTTCCAAGCGCGAGCTTTAATCGACTCTGGGTCCGAAGCGACCTTCATTACGGAACGGCTGTTCAACCTAGTCAGACTTCCGTTCAAGACTATCCAGGCCCAAGTGTCCGGCCTGAACCAAACCGTTGCCGCTCAGTCTACGAAATTGTGTAATTTGTCAATTCAATCGCCTTCCAGACCTGGGATACAAGTAGACACTACGGCTTATGTTCTTCCGCAGCTGGCCGGTAATCTGCCCTCGTATCCGATCCCACGGGATCTTCTTAGAGACCTCCCTGACGTCCCCCTTGCGGACCCCAAGTTTTTCGAGAGCTCCCAAATTGATGTCTTAATAGGAGCAGATATTCTTCTCTCGATCCTTCTCTCCAAAACGAACATTTGCGGTTCGCTTCTCGGTCAGGACACCATTTTCGGGTGGGTGTTGACAGGCCCAATCCACTCGACAGGCCCCCGCAGTGTGTCTGCTTTCTCCAAGCGAGTTACATGTCGCCTCGAAGACTCCCAGGATCAGCTCCTAACTAAATTCTGGGTGGTGGAGGAAGTGCCCACTCAGATCGTCCCCGAGGCTGATTCGTTTTGCGAACGTAATTTTGTAAAAACCACCAAAATTGACCATCGTGGCAAATATGTTGTGACGCTCCCCTTGCACGACCCCGAGCACAAGGGCTCCGAGCTAGCAGCTTCACGATCCTTCGCTCTAGCTCAATTCCTTCGCAACGAGCAGCGCCTGAAAAGGGATCCCCTCCTCAAGGCCCGGTATGAAGCTGTCATCCAAGAGTACCTAGACTTAGGACACATGGCCGAGGTTTCTACAACGAGCAGTTCCGCAACGTATTACCTTCCGCATCACGCCGTTCTCAAGCCCGAAAGCACAATTACGAAAGTGCGGGTAGTCTTCAACGGCTCTAGCCCATCCGCAAACGGGACCAGTCTAAATGATATTCTGTTCGCGGGCCCGGTCTTACAGTCCGACCTGACGATTCAGATCCTGAAGCGGCGATACTTCAGGTTCGTTTTCAATGCTGACATCGAGAAGATGTATCGGCAAATTTGGGTAGACCCCAGGCACACGCCGCTCCAGCGCATTCTGTTTCGCAACCCCAACGGGGAGATCCGCGACTACGAGTTAAACACAGTGACCTTCGGGATCAATTGCGCCCCATGTCTGGCAATACGCGTCCTGCAACAGCTCGCCAAGGACGAAGAGTCGAGGTATCCGCAGGCTAGTCAAATTCTCCGACATTTCATGTACGTCGTCGACGTGCTCACTGGGGCAGACTCAAAGTCGGAGGCGCAAGCAGCTATCCAAGAGCTCGAGGGAGCCCTGGGCTCGGCAGGGTTCCCACTTAGGAAGTGGACATCCAATAGCAAGGCGATTTTGGCAAATATCCAACCTGACCATCTCCTTCGGGCTGATTTCCTCGAAATCGACGCAGAAAGCACGGCCAAGACTCTCGGCGTGCGTTGGAAGGCTACGTCTGATGAGTTCTTCTTCATTCCGCCAGAATTGACCCTGGGATCATCGTTCTCGAAGCGTCAGGTCCTTTCCCAAATTGCCAAGTTGTTCGATCCAGCCGGCTGGCTAGCCCCCTTCATTGTCCGGGCAAAAATGTTTATGCATTTGGCTCCAGGATATGGGCTGGGACGATGTCCTCCCTCAAGAATTATGCAAAAGATGGGTTGACTTCCTGAAAAACTACCGCATTCCCCGCTGGGTCGCTTTCCGACCACACTTAAGGGTGGAGCATTATGGTTTCTGCGACGCCTCGCAAAAGGCTTATGGCGCCGCCATTTACGTTCGAGTTGAAGTGGGGTCCACAGTAGCGGTGAACTTGCTAACGGCAAAAACGCGCGTGGCCCCAGTCAAGACGGTGTCACTCCCGCGGCTGGAGTTGTGGGGAGCCGTTCTGCTGTCCGAGATGGCCAACGCCATTCTTCCGAAGATGCCCGGGCCTGCGTCCGCCCTCCATTGTTGGACGGACTCAACTATTGTTCTCGCCTGGTTGCACAGGCCGGCATGCCACTGGACAACTTTCGTGGCAAATCGAGTGACAAAGATCACTCAGTGCACGGAAGTGGAGAAATGGTCACGTCCGCTCCGAAAATAATCCGGCAGATCTCGCTAGCCGGGGGGTAGCTCTTTAAGACCTCGCAGACAGTCAGCTGTGGTGGCATGGCCCTGCCTGGCTGCAAGGGCCGCGCTCCGAGTGGCCCATTCCAGCTAATGACCCCCCCGAGACTGAACTTGAGAAGCGAGCAGTCAAAGTCCACGCTGCGAAGGCCACCATGGAAGATATTCTGGAGCGTTTTTCCACTTTCGATAAGGCGCTGCGAGTCCTCGCCTATGTTCGTCGCTTCATCCAGCGCTCGCGAAAAACCACGTCTTCGTTTGAACACCACCTTACGTCTACTGAAATTTCTTTGGCCGAACGTCTCCTAATCTCCGTGACACAACGCAGGCACTTCAGCCTTGAGATCGGCTGTTTAAGTCACAAGCGGCCAGTGCCCGCATCCAGTCCGATTCAAAACTTGAACCCGTTTTTTGATGCGCAAGGGCTCATGAGAGCTTGTGGCCTCCGAACTTCTCCAATATGACGAACGACATCCGGTAATCCTTCCATATAACTGTCCATTTTACTCATCTCATAACGCTGCACGGCGGTAATCAGCTGATGATCCGTCTGATCTGGTCGAAATTTTGGATTCCGAAGGTGAGGAATTTGGTCAAGTCCTTGATCTATTCGTGCAAGGTATGCGTTATCCACAAAAAGAAACTGCAAGCACAACTCATGGGAGAGTTACCCAAGGAACGGGCGTCTTTCTCGCGCCCCTTCACACATACCGGTATGGACTATGCCGGACCCTTCGACATCAAGAACTACACGGGACGAGCCTGCCTCATTACGAAGGGGTATGTGTTGGTTTTTGTGTGCTTTTCCACCAAGGCCATCCATTTAGAGCCGACATCCGACCTCACGACTGAAAAGTTTCTTGCCGCCTTCACCCGTTTCGTGTCCCGAAGAGGATGCCCCCGACAAGTTCAGTCGGACAACGGAAAGACTTTTGTGGGTGCGGACAGCCTACTCTCCCGCGATTTCCTCCAGGCTCTCAAGGGGGCTGTGACGAGTGCCTATAGTCACCAGCAGCTGCGTTGGGATTTCATCCCTCCGGGAGCCCCCCACATGGGAGGCTTGTGGGAGGCAGGCGTTAAAAGCTTCAAGACCTTGTTCTACAAGTCTACTGCCACGCGGAAATACACTTTCGAAGAGCTGTCTACGCTCCTGGCTAGGATCGAAGCGTGCTTGAATGCGCGTTCACTCGCGCCAATGTCCGAAGACCCCTCTGACCTGTTAGCCCTTACTCCTGGGCACTTTCTTGTTGGAGGCCCCCTCCTGACAATCGTCGAACCTAAAATCAAGGGGGATACCACGACCATAATAAACCGCTGGCAGCATCTGAAAGCTCTCCATCAGCAATTTCGTCTGCGATAGGAAGAGTACCTTAAGGAACTCCATAAGCGGAATAAGTGGCGAGCCCCTACACGAGATCTGCAGGTCGGGGATATGGTGGTTGTCAAGGAGGACAACCTTCCGTCCAATGAGTGGCGATTAGGCCGAATTGACGCAGTGTTTCCAGGATCCGATGGCCATGTCCGTGTAGTCGATATCCGCACTGCGCGGGGACTCATCAAACGTCCTATCGCTAAGGTCGTGCTTCTTCCGATGGAAGCATCCGCCTGCTCGCAATAACCAGTCGCCCGTCCAGCCCAATGTTCCACGTCACTGTGCTGTTTTGTATTTGTCCAATTCGTAGTTGTTTTTTACCAGTACTGATTGCCACGTTTTTTTTTTCCATCCTATTCCGCTAGACATATCAAGTACGATGTCTCCACGTCCACGCGGCGCCCTCGCACTGGAGAGCAAATGTACTCGAGGTACCAACTCCTACCGATGCCGAGTCTGCAGTGGGATCCATCCGTTACGGAAGTGCCGCCGATTTCTTCGCTTGAATGCCGAGAAGCGACTACGGGCAGTCCTCGCCAATCGGTACTGCCCCAGTTGTTTGGCTCACGAGCATTCCGACGGGGCGTGTCGGCGAGGAGACTGTTGCAAAACGTGCGGCCAGGATCATCACACGTTGTTGCACCCTTTTGAGCAGCCGTCGGCTTCGCGGCAGCCGCGTCAGGCCGTCTTCAGCCGCTCTTCGCCCGTCGTCCGCCACTTCACGGCGTTCCCCAGCCCTTCGTCGGCCCTCATCCGCCACTCCACGGCGTCCCCCATCCGTTCCTCGGCCGTTCCTCGGCCCTCGTCCACCGCTCCATGGCGGTCTTCAGCGGCTCGTCCGCACTTGTCCGCCGCTCCTCGGTCTTCGCCCGTCTCACCACAGCGCTCCTCGAGGACTCGTCAGCACCCGTCCGCCGCGCATGAGCCGCAGAGCACGGCCACCGGGCCGTCGCTGTCGTCGCTGTTGCAACGGCACAGCGTAAACCTACTACCGACTGCGCTGGTACGGATCCATACAGGGGAGCAGGTCTATTATAAAAATTGGCTAAGTTATAATTTTTTTCATTAAAATTTACCGATCTTTCGTATATAGCTATATGATATAGTCGTCCGATCCGGCTCGTTCCGACATATATAGCAGTGAGAGCATATAGAAGACTATCTGCAAAGTTTCATTCAGCTTCAAAGCTGAGGGACTAGTTTGCGTAGAAACGGACAGACGGACCGACGGACATGGCTAGATCGACTCGGCTGTCGATGCTGATCAAGAATATATATACTTTATAGGGTCGGAAACGTACGAGGGTCGTTTGATAAGTCCGTGACTTTTTGAATAAAATATATTTTTTTCGTCAAAGAAGCGTTTTATTTCTCAACATAATCTCCTTTTAGCTCTATACATTTAGTCCAGCGTTTTTCCAATTTTTTTATTCCTTCCAAATAATAGGTTTTCTCAAGGCCCTCAAAATAGTCGTTTGTTTCTGTGATGACCTCTTCATTTGACCCGAATCTCTTACCGCCGAGCCATTTCTTCATGTTTGGAAACAAAAAATAGTCACAGGGGGCTAAATCTGGAGAATATGCTGGATGGGGTAGCAGTTCGTAGCCCAATTTATGAAATTTTGCCATGCTGACTACACACGTGTGCACCCGTGCATTGTCCTGATGGAACAGCACTTTTTTTTCGCCAAATGCGGTCGTTTCTGCTTCAAATCAATATCGAATCT
>VNJV01006929.1:0-21194 GCA_008042635.1 Drosophila nikananu
GCTGTGCAACTGCCATTTTTAATTGAAAAATTTTGCATATTGATGGAATTTTTTACCAGCAATTTTCGGTTCAAAAGTGAATCTATGAATGCGGTCAAAATGCATTCCGAAAAATTCAACCGCGATACTTCTAGCCATGTGTTGTCTGTAAGTAGTAGTCATATTTGGCCAAAAGGCCTATGTATTAAAAAACTTTAATATTCTTAAAAATTAAAAAAAAAAATAAGGCTTTTAATTTTTACTTAAAAGAGGATGATAAGATAAAGGTTGAATTAACTGCCTTTTCTCATTTTAAATATATGAAAAAAAAATTGAGAACTTGTAAATTTCTTGTATATAAAGTTAAAAATACTTGAACTAGCTTTTGTTTTTTAAAACAAGCCTATTATAAAACCGAAATTTTTTAAACGTATTTATACATAATATATTTATAAACATATTAACCAAAAAACCTTTTTCTGATCCAAGTGTAGCAACTGATATATCTTTAATCCAGTGCCGCGTTCAATAAGCGGCACTTGAGGCCACTAAAATTATATGCTTTTAGGGATAACCTTAATGCGATCTTGTAATTTTATTGGACGAAATTACAGAGAGGTATGAGCCCCGGCAGCAGATCGCCGACGAAAGGGGCCAATTTTCCGTGGCTTTTCGCCAGCTTGAAATAACCTCCTTACTTACCACTTAGCCTCTTAATTTGCGACAATAAACTAAACCATCGGCGCTCTTTTGAAAGGAAGTCAAGTTGACTGGAAAATAAGCAAAAAGCCGAAATTATGAAACGCAATTTGGGAAATATTTGCAATTGGTTGCGCGGGCATTAAATTGCCGACTGAGAGAGAGAAAAAATTAAATGTGGAACAAAAAAACAAACGAAATGCAATGAAAAGCAGCAATAATAAGTAACCATAATAATTGTAGCGAGAGGCGATATAAAAAACAAAAGGGGGGAAAAAGGTGGAAAGGCGGTGGAAAGCTGGGGCGGAGACGAGAGTTAATTAAGACGTTTTGCCCAGCGACCAGCAACCGTTACCGACTACGTGGCGTATACGCAATTAAGAGTCGCCAGGCATTCAAAATATGAAGAAAGCCTCGGAAGCGGCAACCTTATTCCAGCGGAAGTTTGTTTAATTGCGTAACGAACGGGATGCCAAGTCATAATATATATATATATTAAGGAGCTTCAATAATAATGAGTATCTGAGGTGCTCGTTTCGAAGGAGTAATTAACAAATAACTGAAATATAATTGCATAATTACTGAAACATTGGATGCTCTGAAAAATATATCAAGATGGCTTTATGTCCGCGATACGAGTTGCTCGAAGATAAAGTTTATAGCCGTCGATGTAAAGATTAATTAAATTTAAATAAATAAAGCGTAAAAATAATAAGAATACTTGATGTATAATCAACAAGCCTATTTGCAACACTTCACTTGATTGTCGTCGGCTACTGGCAAGCTTGTAAAATTTTTATCTCGCTTCGGTTTTCAGTTAATTTTAAGCCGTATATTTCCAGGCCAAAAGTGCAATTAAATCTGGCAACTGGCAGTTAAATAAATGTAAAAATAAAAAAAAATAAAATAAAAAACATAGAGTGGTGGAAAATTTGCAGATAATATTATTTGCATAACTATAATAACTGAAGCCTATAATAACTAAGCCAAAAATATATTAATTTAAATTCGGAAAACTGTTCTGAATTAGTTTTTACAAGGCTAAGAAAGCTGCATACTGAATTTTTATTTATTTTAAAATTAATTTTTTAACAATTTTTTTTTAGAATTTTATCAATTTAACCCCTTAAAAGTTTCGAAAAAATTAAAAAATTTTTTATTATATCAGACACGGCTAGATCGACTAGGCTGTCGATGTCGATCAAGTATATATATGATTTATAGGGTCGGAAATGACTCCTTCACTGTGTTCTGTGCTTCTGACTGATATTGTAATACTCCGAAAAGAGTATTCAAATTGTTGATATTTGATAATTGACTCGGCTGTTGATGCTGATAAAGAATATATATGATTTATAGGGTCGGAAATGACTCCTTCACTGCATTGCAAACTTCTGACTAAAAATATAATACCCTGCAAGAGAATAAAAATGACAACCCTTTAGAGTAGCAAGCATACGTTTTTTTATATATTGCTTTTTATATAGTCTTGTTTCTTTATTTTTTTTTACTATTTTCAAACAAAAATAAAAATATACCCCAAACCTTCAATAATCCTCGTTAATGAGTATGCCGATGCAATTGCGTTAAGTATCCCTCCAGCTAATGACTTACAATGAACTTTGACCCGTCAACGCGGTTCAGAGACAGGCATTTAGCCAGGCTTAGTTAGCCATGGCCAAAAAAAAAACAAAACACCTTTGCCACAGAGCAACAAAATGGCAGGTAGCACTTCGGGGCTTAATTGCCTATTAGCAAGGAGCTGCGGCAGCCGCGGACACGACCTCGCCACTAAAAACACACTAAAACAGAGCCCAAAAAGGCTCTGCAGAAATGGCCAGAAAGCACATGGCAGCCTGGCTCGATGCTGATGCTGCTGCTGAAGCTGAGAAGCTGATCCGAGGCTAAAAACTCGAAATGGTAAAAAACTCAAGTGGGAGTTCGGAGCCAGAGTTGCAGGCCATTGGCAATTAAGTGCAAGCCAATCAAGCGATTTGTACATGCCCAACACTTACACATGCCAAGCTCAAGCTGTTCGCGGTCTGCGGATGAGGAGCACACCGGGAGAAAATGTTTGGGTTTCTTCTTAAGTAGGGAAGTAATACAAAAGATTCGTTTTGACAGCTGGTGATTACATGTATAATTTATGCTGTATATTAGTCCTTATATTAGTCTCTAAGCATTAATGTAAATCAGTTTTACAATGATTAAATAATACTTTTTAATAAATATCTTTCCTTAATATATAATATATATTTCTCAGAGTGCACAAACTTGGCCAGAAGGAAAACTCATTTGGGCCCGCTTTTGTCGATGATCTTGGTCGAGTCGGCCAACAGCCAATGCGCATTGACTCTCTTTTGACGCCTTGGGGCAAAACGCGCTATAAACTTTAATTAAGACATAAAGCAGTTTTAACTATGCACTAAAAGGTAAAGCAAAGGCAAAAGCAGCTTCGGCTCCGGCCCCACCCCGGGGCCAAAAAGTGAAAGAAGAAGGGCAATGTACCAGGTAAAAATACCTGACGATGGGCATGGGTCTGCACTTCGAACGCGGCGGTCACGACGATGGGTGAAGTTTTTAAGTGCGCTACGTGAAGAGCATAAAATCTGTAACGGAACTTTAAGTAGTACCCCAACGCAGACACCAGATAGATATATACTATATTTATGTATATTTTGAGTAACGGGGGCAAGGCGAGAGAGTGCAGAGTGTGACAGCAAATTGCTTTAAACTTTCTAGAAAAGTAACTATGTATTAATGTATGTAGCTGTAGAAAAAAACGGGTAATATATAAAGCTACTATATTCCAAAATTAATTAAACATTTTGTTGCAATAGGAACATTTATTATGAATTATTAATTAACTGAAAAATAACCTTGAATGTTGTATTTATATTTAGTGTTTTTTAGCTGCCTCAAAGGTAGTACAACTTTGAAATAAAAGCATTACATTTTAAACAAATCTTAAGTGCTCTTTAAAACCTTTTCATTAATTTTAAATAAATACGGCATTACAATTATGCATAATTAAGAACAAAATAGAGTAATTAAATTATTTAAAAAGGGTATCCACTTAATTATGATCCCATATGAAGTAAATGATGTATTTAAACATTTTTAAAAGTTTAAGACTGCTTATAAATTATTTATATTTTTGTTTTATTTTTCATTCCGCAATAAACCATACTAATATTACTTAAATTACAATTTCCAATTGTAAACTTAATCTAGAAGAGTAATTTTAGTAGAACTCTTACAAAATTCCTGCAAAATTCCCCTGGCAACCCCTGAGATCCCAGCTGAACTATGCGACCAATCTGAGGCACTCACTCGCCAACTGTTCACATGGTTAAACAAAAAATGAGAAGAAAATGGTTAAAAAAGTGCACATCTTCTTGGCAGTCGTTTACAGGCGCTCTCAAATGGCTAACCAATTAACTTGGAAAGTTCACGAAACTGCAACCGCGCGGCGAGCACTAAAAATCGACACATAAAATAAAGTTATAAGAATGCTGGCAGAGTGCGAGATGAACGGATGAAGGATGCCAGTGGCTGGAGACCGAAGACCGAAGAGCGAAGACCCCGAAGACTCGGAGACTGCAGACTGAAGACTGGTTTACCCGAGGATCGGATCGGATCGGTCCTCGTCACTCAGTGAGCAGCGATTTAACGTGGCGCACATTATTCATTCCGTACGTTTTTATTACTCCATGTTCGTGTTATTTGTAATTTTAACAAGATAATTTTGTTCAGGCATTTAATGACGAGCCGGAGCAACGACGGCAGCACTCAATTTACTATCCAGCCGCACTTGCTCCGGTTCCAGCTGTCTCCGAAGGATACAGAGTTCACTTAATTGCCATGCAGCGGAAATGTATGAGAGTCATGTGATTTTCATGCTGCCTTTTTTGCGTTACTTAATTGGCCAAAAGAAATATTAAAGCAGCCAATTTGTAAGGCGAAAAGAACTGCATATAATGAAGCCATCAAAACCGAGGGAGTGCCTCCAGCACTCACATCCTTCCCAGAAGATCGATACCAATAAATATGCGAAATATCCGCAGCTGCCCCGGCTGCCATTGTGTCTGTGTAGCCATTTGCATTGGAATTCCTAGAACAATGAAATAATTCCATAAATTCGATCGCTATTTAGCCACCATTTTTGCTCTTGTCCAGTCAACCACCACCATCTTGGGCCAAAGCTCCTCCTCCTCGTGCTCCCTGGGCTTTTTTTGGTCGATGGGCGTTAACCATCGCCGCGATCGAAACAAGTTTTTTCTGGCTGTGCCTGAAAACTTGTTGGCCGAAAAGAAAAACAAAAACTGGTTTACAAACTCAACACTCAACATGTCGGGCTAAAATGTCTGGAGCCGGTGGATTTATGGTCAGTACGTCGAGTGCTATGGCCCGAATGGCTTTTCCCTGCCGGACTGTGGTCGTTGAATTGGCCAAGTTACTGCCTGCTGCCGACGGCATATGTTCGCACCACGGCCATTCGATCTCATTTGCGTCAATTTAGTGTCGTTGAATTGAGGTGTTTATCTATTTTTTGCACAATGGGACACCAAGTCGATGGTTGCCCGCCGATGCAACTTTGTAGCAGCTTCATGGTTGTAATTTTCTGGTGTTTCTTACTATTATTATTTAGTGTTTACTGAGAGAAATGTTATATGATTTTAGTCGTAGGAAAGTACCTTATTTGTTTGACATTTATAGAAAAAAAATTTATTTATTTGAATTAGCTTCTGAGAGTTTGAATTTTTGGTTTTAAAAATAAATCTTTTGTCATTTTTGTAGAGTAGAAAAACTGTTTTCTATATTTGTACAGACAATTTTTTAAAAGAAGATAATTGTTAGGTCTCTATTATATTTTTATGAATATGCCAGTGGAAAATATTCGTTTTTTTTTCAAGAACATCGCTTAAACATAGCTAAGGAAACCCTATTATATTATATTTTATAAATGTAGGAAGTATAATATGAAAAAAGGTCTACAAAAGTTAACTTCATAAAATACATTATTAAATATTAATTTATAACACCTTTTTATTTCCTATTATTTATTTTATTTACTATTATTATTAAAATTTTTAATGATTTTCCATTTTTAAAATGCTCTATTGAAAATAACAATAATTTCCATTTAATTGACCAAATTGTTCTAGCCTCAAGGAACCACTTTTAGCCTCGTTGCAACATGTGAGGCAGCAGCCGACCGTGACCATAATTTGTTTACACTGCCACATTAATAACAAATTCCCTGCCGCTGCAGACCATAAATTAATAATAATAATAATTTCATAGAACCCAGGCAGCAGCAGCACTTCTTTATAGATAAACGAGGGAAATTAGCCATAATTACAAGCAGCGGCGATTAAGTGCATCATAACACGAAGGCGCCTCGTCCCCAGGCTCAGGCCCAGTCCATGAAGGTTTTGGATCTGGATCTGGATCTGGTTTTGGTCTTTGGCAAAAAGGGACCAAAGATCTCGGTCCCTTTCGAACCGGGGAATATCCGGAGAAGCTCCTTGAGGAGGAGTAATGTCGAGGGCAATTAAAACGAGCAACGGCGCGCAAAACGCACGAAACGGAATTAAAAAGGCATCTTGTTATTAATTAGGGAGAACAGTAGCTGACAGATATAAAATGTTTGCTAATTTGAGATATATATAAGTATATATATATATATAAGTTTGCATTCCCTTTTGGCAGCTTCGGCGGCTTCCTCGCATTCGGTCAAACGACTTTGCGATAAAGCGAATTTCAATGTCTTTTAGCTTATAATTGGGCAAAAATCGTCGTCGTTGTCTTTTGGGGCAAAAGGAGAACAGAAACCAGATACTTTTCGGTCCTCCTCTATCGTTAATATTTTCGGAATTCCATTTGTTCTCGGCTTCCTTCCACAGATCGCTATCAGTGTCGGTGGTGGTGCTGCCTCGAGACCTTTGCCAGCACGGATTTTATAGTCGAAAATTAATTAACATAACTTCCGTTTTGTTCCAAAGAAGCTTATTATTGTGCCTACGCTAATTGGGTATTTGCTGGATTTCTATTGTTCTAGAGAGAAGGCTGGATTTGTGGATTTGTTAAAAAAAAGTTTTGAAAGTTTTTTTAATACACCGTTTTTTAGCAGTGCCAAGACCCATTCTCCCCTTGCTTCAGAAATTATGCTCAATAGAAGGATTCATTCAATATTTTAAAAATATATGATACATCAACAACATAGTTATAAATATATTTACCAAGAAATTGTTTTAAAGATACATAAATAAATAAATATAAATAGTCTGCCCAAGACAGTTTTTTAGAAGGAAGACACAACTTTATTCGCACATATCCCAAGCTAATCAATACTCAGTTTATATGTATATAAAATTATAAATAATTAAATTAACATATTGTAAATAAAATATATAAATTTTTAGCCCAATGATTTGTATAGACTAGTTTAGTTAAGATCAGCAAACAATAAAAATCGTTTTATCTAACCACCAAAACACTAAAACATCGTCAACTTTCGCTTTCCATATCAAAGCATAAAACTGAACTAGTTGCCCAAATGGCGTGTCGCTTTGACTCTACCTTAATTTGTTTATTTATTTCTATTGAATATTAAATTTTTCTCAATCCCGCCACTTATCGAAGCTCGGCGATCACTCGAACAGAAAACAAAATAAACTAACAATAACGCGACGCGTGCAAATTGATTTTCGCATTTTGCATGCAAATTTCAATCAAAATTAATTAGTTAACATTTTTATTGTTGTACAAATGAGCAAAAATTAATTTGCATGACTATTAAAATGGAATGACTTTCGAGCAATAAATAATGCCGGCAACAAAGGCAAAAACAATAACAAGCGGCAAAGCCAGCGAACAAGTGAGCAGCAAAACTGTAAAAGCCAAAATCGACTTTTTTCCCTAACTTTTGCGACTACTAATAGTTATAAATAACAAACTGAAAAAAACATAGGAAATCTTTACAAGTGGAAAATTAAATACCCTTTCGTATTTACAGGGATTATTATTGATATCATATGCAAACTTTAAGCATTCCACATTATTTTATTTGACTTTTAACAATTTATATTAATATGGTAAAAACTTAAATTAGATGTGAGAAATACATAGAAGCATTTTAAATGCTTTCCTGCTTGCACCTAATTTATATACCATTTTTAGATGATTTTTATATCCTAAAATTATTTATTTTGACCTTTTCAACCCTCCCTCTTAAGTCAAGGTATCTGAAATAAATATAGAGTATATAAATCGGAGAGCCCGCTTAACACCTGAGATGCGACACTGGGATGCGAGTGCGGTGCTCGGTGCGGCGGGGAAAAATTTATGAGTGCGCTACCACAAAACTACAAAACTATCGGGTTACAAGGCAGCGACAAGACAACCTACAACATGTTCGGGTCTCGGAGCCGTAGCCAGGGACGGAGTCGGAGCCAGAGCCGCCCATATATGCTGATGATGTTGAACGTGGCAAGTGGAGTCGGTGCCTCCGTTTTGTTCGAGAATTTATCGCGGCGGCACATTCTACAAACTGACAAACTGACTGAGTGTGTGTGAGTGACCCAATTTGGAGGAGGTCTCTTTCCATAGGGGACATTACCACACAGATATATATAAACGCTTTACGATCGCCCCGATCTCTGGCTTATCAGCGAGATCAAAATATTTTCGTTGATAACAAATGCCGAATCCAAATCTCACAATGCCAAGACCTCGCATAAAATTATAAACTAAACAGAAACAAGCTTACGAAATCTGAAAATCTTTGCCTGAAAAAGATAATGGACTCGGACAAATGACCAGCGAAGGAGAGTGACAAACGCGAAAGGCGAACCCATAAAACCAATTAGTGAGACAAAAAACTCCAAAGCCCCAAAATCTATATGACTCTGAAACCCAAAAGCCCAAAAAAATAAAAAAAAAATAAACTTCTGGCTACCGTGCACGCAGAGTTAACAAAATTGGAGTATCGGAGAATGATTAAGAGGCCAATTTTACACCCAACAAAAATACGATTAATATTAGGAGACGGAAACGGTTACTCAGGAATATATTAGAAGCTGTGGAAATTTGTATAAGAGGAAAACAAAAATACTATTAATACTACGAGAGAGAGAGAGAAATAATATAAAATTTATATTCCAAATATAGAAGAATTAGGGATGTTAAGTGAGCAAAGAAGCCTGGTAAGATATATCAACAAAAATACCATATATCATATTAAAAATGTCGTAAATGATATATAGAATTTTTAAATATCGAAAAATGTCTAAGTGAACGTTAAAACGTTAAACACTTTATTTGAGCTTAGTATTTTTTTAATATTTCTTCATATAAACAAAACCACAAAATCCAAATAAGTCGTCTAATTCTTCCAGTGTACAGCCAGTACTTGTATATCAAAATCTATAAGGAAAAACCCAACCAAAGACGATCATTTTATGCCACCAAATCAGGGAAAAAACAACATGCAACATGCCAGAGAGTCGGTAGTCGGTAGCCCCCAAGAGGCAGCACCTAAATAGTTGTTAATTAAACAAACCAGATTTTTGTTTCTTATTCTCCCCATGGCCTGGCTTTTCCAAGAATCAATTAACAAACGTTGCTGGCTGTGCACATTAACCAATTAACTGCTAATCTAATTTTATAGATAGATAGAGGAGATCCAGGCAGGAGAGCCAACGTAAATCTCATAGGGAATCCGTTCAATATTATCAATGAAATGCAATCCCAACCAAGATCCCCAAGACCCAAAAAAAAAACAGAACTCCGGTGAAAGGGAGGCCAGATAGAAGACGAGGAGAAGAAACCCTTTAACTAATTAGCATTTTTCACTAAATTCCCAAAGTCCAATTAAAAAACACGAAAACACGACGTTAAGAACAGAGCGATAATTTACCTACATCAATGAGTTTCATTATTCCTATATGTCCACCGTGTGTGTGTGTATCTTCTCTTGCCCGAGAGCCGATCTTTATCTTTAGCTCAAAATGTGACTCTGAGAGAAGAGAGCTCTGATTTCACAGCAGGCATGGAGCCCGAGACCCACACGATAGCCCATCGAGAATGTCATTCATAATTAAAAACAAAACTTATACCAATATGTCAAGCATAATTTTTATTTGAATGGCCTGCACGGTCCGGTTCAGTTCGGTTCGGACCTAAAAGGGGCCACAGGGAGAAGAAATCCCTCCGATTAGCCCATAAATATCCGGCATAATCGACGCAATGTTGAGAAATATTCTCACCTCCGATCGTAAGAATGTAGCTTCCTGCAGACGACAACGACGACGACGACGGCAAATTAACATTTCTGCTGCCTTTTTGGGTTCCCTCTTATCCGTTTGTTTGGATTAATTTTAAATTCAGGCTGCCTCTGTCCCTGTCCCTGCACCAGGCTGCATTCTAGTATTAATTACTTTGGCTTCCGAAATCGAATTTACATATTAAAGTCGTTTTAAGGCAACCACGATTCGTATCGTGCGCGAAGAAATCAAGCCGCATCCAAGAGGTGCAGCTGCAGTCCTCAGTCTTCAGTCCCTCCAGTCTTTAGTCTTCAGTCTACGGTCCTCGGTCTGCCAGTCCTTGTGTCTCTGGTGCAGCAGGTTAAATGGAAATCAGCCAGCGCCAGTACACTTTCCTCACCTTCACCTCCCTAAGGGCACTGAGAGAAAATGGAGGCTATGCAAATAAGTACTGCTTAAATTGAAGTAGAAACCCCTTCAGTAGGAGTAAGTAAGAGCGGGTAAGAGCCTTAAAAATATTTTATGGCTTTTCCTTAACACTTTAAGGAGGTTTTTCCGGCTCTAATCCTAAGGTTCGATGCTCAACCTGGTCTCAAAAAATCCCATAAAACATACCAATTCTTCTCAGTGTCCCAGCTATTCAACGACCATTTCACAAATCGATACAACCGACAGGAAGAGGCAAGGGGACAACCAAGTGTCGACTGTGGGCTGCCTTTTGTTTTGTCTTCTTTTATTTTAATTTTTATTTTAATTGGAACAACATAATTCCTAGAAGTTCGCACGAACTAACCACCAAAGAGAGCCCCAGTAAAGATCTGCTAATGGAGTTCGTTTGTTTAGCTCGGGCATGGGTTTTGGTTTTAGTCTCTTTTTTATTTTCCTTTTGAGGTTGGGCTTGGGCTTGGGCTTCAGTTTGGGTTTGGGTGTCATGCGCTGTGCCGGCGAACCCAATCACCATGAGGCCATCGTAAATTACTCGATCGTGTGTCTGAGCGAGGACGGGGAGCTGCCATTCCGAGCCCTCGGGCAGCCCGAAGAAAAGAGGATTGAAAACAATTAAAAAATTGGCAAACACGAATCGATTGTGATTACAGTAAATTGTTGTCAAATTAGCTGCAAAATGAGCGGGAGGGAAATGGCCATGGAGCGACTGCCTGGGCGTGGATAGGCTGGATATGGGATAGGATATGGGATGAGCGATGGGGCGATGCTGATGGGTGATTAAACTGGGCGCGGAGTGGCCCAGAGAAAGTTTGAACTTTTGGTAACAAAGTGGTTCCAAGGCTATCCGATTGCCTGGAAGTGATTCCTCAAAAGGTGGAAGATCATCTCTGAGGTTTGGTAAATAGAATGTGTCCATAAGATGGAAAGTTCTGATCATTCAAAGTGGAGTAGGTCCAAGGATCAACAGGTTCAAGGAAAATGAATTGAATCAAATGTGTATTTACAACTAATTATTACTTTTCAGGGACTAACCCCACACAATTTAACTTTATAAAGATATTCCACAAAACGAAAATCCAACAAGAAAACTTCCCTAAACCAAGCTGACAGCATAATTACCTAGAAAATATCAATAATCCCAGAGTGAACCCCATGTGGTTATCGCATGAAATCAACATATCAAAACAGACAATTATACGAATAAAAGAAAAAACTAAAAATACCTACAGCCGCGCGTGAGTATCTATCATAAGGCATCTCCTACACACACGCACAGAGAGAAAGATACAGATACAGATTGATCGATCATGGGAGGCGACACACGGGTCCGGCAGATTGGTGGAGTCAAAGTCAAAGCCAGGCAGGCAGGCAGTTGAAATAATTATGAAATGTCAAACCTGTGTTCGCGCTCGATTACGCCACTTGACATGGCCAATTAATCTCGGCTTAATTGGTTTGTGCCACAACAAAACACTGGCACTGTCTGCGAGAGAGAGAGATACAGATACAGATACACGACATCTGATATTGATGTGCATTCGCTTCTGATTTCGCCTGTTTTTTACTCTCTCGCGCTGTCGATGATGATGCTGGTGATGGTGCTGGTGGTTCCTCGAAATTTGTCATATTTACCGGCGGACAAGTGATCGATATGCGCTGAAGGCTGGCGAAATCAGAGGATCGGGGTTATATGCACAGGGAAAATAAGTGAATACTAATTTTAAATTAAAAGAAGACTACTATAAAGGTTTTAAATAAATAAAAACTATAAGTCCAGAGCTGTTTTCCTTCTTTTGTACTTTATTTGATTTCTGATGAGATAGTAAAAAGAAAACAATTTTTAGTTGAATTCTTAGAGAGCTTTAAGTGCCACAAAATGATCTTCAAGTGTGTCGATCAACACACATGATTTGTTGTTGAAATCTCGCGAGAGTGACGCCTGCCTCTTTAATACCAAATCTCCTATTCTTTTTTTTCTTAATTTAACCAAGAGGTGTACCTAATATAAATAAATTTCCACTTTGAGTTTTCTCTAATGAAAAAACCCAAATATTTTCCCCAGTGTTTCATCGTCTTTTTATTTAATTTTTTGACGTTTTTTGCTGCTCTCCTCACTTGTAGACATTTTATCAGATTCTTTAATTGCGTAAAACATTTTTGGATTCTTCACGTACGAAATTCCAAAACACCGTAGCTTGTTAAAATTCTTCTATCACTGAGCACGAGTATTCGTGAGTATCTGTGTGTATCGAATTCCTGCCCCGGGACCGAGTGCAAAAGAGAGAGAGAGAGAGACGCACGTATAATGGCCAGAAAGAGACGGCCATACTGGCGATGTGGAACGTACGAAACGCCAATTAAGAAATTGACAAATTAAAGCTGAATGCTTTTTATAATCAAAACAGACAAAGCAAATAAGACCCGGCAAGCGGGCAGGCAGGCGGCCAACAACTTGTTCGAGGTTGCCTGAAATATTTATGAATTTTTATTGTTTTTATTGCCACGAGGCAACTGGCTGTTTAATTTGTTATATATATTTATATACATATCTATACCTATGGTATGTTTAAACATATTTTAAACATTTGTGCATATTGTTCCCTAAAAAATAAAACTTTCCATTTTCGAAAGACACTCTTACTTGCTTTATTTCTCGACTTGTTTATTTTTCTTGCCTTTTTTTAACTCTTTTATTTTGTTTTACCTTTTCTTACTGAAATGTATTTATTTTTTATATGGCCTTTTTTATTTCGGTAGCCAATCGGCAGCGGCAAATTAACGCAACGGCTTGTTACAGACGCGTTTTACAATCTCGGCGCATTTTTTGCCCGATTGCAGGTTGCACGTTGCACGTTGCAGGTTGCTGGCTGCTGCTGGACGACAGCGGCAATCAATCGATCAACCGATCAAGCGATCAAACGAGCGAAAGCTGCTGCGGCCATGTCAAAGTCCTTTAGCCGCAGCAGGAAGGCTAAAAGCCAGCAAAAGGAGGAAACAAACCAACAAAAAGACAGAGCCAAGAGATCGCCTCGAGGACCAATCGATCGGTGATGGCCGATGCTGGTTGCATTCCGAAATGACAAAACAGTTAAAAAATAATTAATTGCGTTGCCTTAAATGGCCTAAAGCGGTTTGGCTTTTTGCTCCCTCGGGCTTGTTTGCAAGCTGCAACAGCAATGAAGCCCAATGCAGGGGGAGAAATCTATATATATAAACATATATATAATTTGATATTTTTGTACCATTAAACATACCTTTAAAAATATTAGACAAATCCAACTATTCCAAAACCATATGTATATGCTCTCTATTATCTTGGCTTATTTCTGTTACATTTTCTCTATTTAAAAATTGTAAAACTATGTCCCTTTTTTAGGGCTTACAATTAGTAAGTAATCTTTAGATAATAATTATTTTTCTCAGTGCAACAGCCACTACAATGTCAGCAGCAAGTGCACATGTGGCTGCTGTGCGTTGGCCGCTGCTCATTGCCCATTTTGGCCATTGTTTTTATTGCCCGCCTGGAGCGGCCATCGGGCAGCCACTTTAGGGCTTATTAATGATGGATTCTCCTCAATTCTCCTCAATTCTCCTTGGCGACTCTTGTTTTATTGCGCAATGTGGTAGCAGCAGCAACAGCAGCGAGTCTTGTCTTCCCCCCAGAAAATGAGCCCGATGACGAGCAGTTGGCTCTGGGGCTTTGGGCCTGGCCAAATACAAAGGATACCTGGTCAAATGTATGTCAACCTTATTGTCCCCGCATGACAAATGGACAATTGGCGGGATGGGGTGTGGTTGCAATAAGGGGCAGCTCTCTGGTGAGAGCTCGGTACTAAACGTTTTGGCAGCTTGGCGACTAATTTGGGCCAACACAGGCAGAAAGGCAAGAGGATCGGGGCCAGGCCGTTAAGGAAGGACTTCGAAGACGGTTTGAAAAATGCACATTGGTTTGTGTGTTTAAATTTTTAAATTTTTTAAAATGTAATTATAATACTAAGAAATATAGTTTTTTGTTAGAGATATCCAATAAAAACCTATTTTTGTTTTAATATAACTTTAAGCAACGCATTTTAGTGAAGCTGTGATTGTTATTTTGATCTGCTCACATTTATTAATCGTTTTGAAGATAAATATTGACATAAAAGCCATATACAAAATATTTATGAAAGATTTATTTGCATACCCTATAAATGGAAAAACCTTCTTTATTTAAGGTTACTTATTTTTAAACCATTTTATTTTAAGAAAGTTTCGAAAAATAAATAATCACAAAAAGCCTAGAAGTAATACTGCTTGCTAAGCATTTCATAAACTAAAATGACACTTAAAAATTATTTTCTTGTAAGTACAATAAATAATAATAAGTACTTCTAATATCAATTAATGAAAGCAACATAATTTCCAAAGAAAAATAAACAATACAGCTTTAGCAATCCAACTTCAAAATCCTAGTTACCCGAATTCAGTTCACTTGCCTGCAATATTTTCAAATCATTTATAAAAATATAAATAAAACTTATTTTTGAATAGAAAGCGAAAATTAGTTGATTTAATCTTCGAAGCTTCGAAGTGACATTGAACCTGCTGACTTGCGACGGGGGAAAAAGTTTACAGATTTCCATCGGGAATGCTGATCTTACATAAACCAATCCCTGACTCATATAATATAAATCAAGATTCTTATCGACGGAACGAACACAAGCCGACAGACCGAGTGCCACAAATAACAAATTTTCACTTTTATTTAACAAATGATCTTGGGGGACATCGAGAGATCAGATCGGAACAAGTTGATCGTTATGGCTTTGTAAAGTATCCATAACGGCTTTCAGCGCTGACGACTAGACCGAAATTGGCAGTTGGGTCCAGAGACACATCGTGGCCAAGACTCCGGCTATTTATGTAAGCCAACGCCCTAGAGAAGATTACGGATCTCTCCGTGTCTGCATTGGCGATAAATTTCAATCAAATCCGAACACAAAGCACTTCGCCCCACTCAGAAGAGATCAGATCATCAGCGTTCGTTGCATAATTAGAAAACATCTAAATTTTCGTTTTGTATTTCCAAAAAAAAAAAAAGAGAGGGAGAACACTAAATTAGATTTACGATGCCTCGATCAAAGGCATAAGGCATCCCGGAACGCAATTAAAATCAGCTTAATAATTCTCCCAGAAGAAAGCAGATCACACACATATAGCTATAAGTGTGATAATAATTTTATGAAAGACTCCACCACCAAACGAGGCAACAAATCAATTCCCCATAATGCCAATAAAAACAGATTTTGAAGAAGGCATTTACATTCATGGCCGAACATAAATCTCCGGCAGCAGGAACAATGCCAAAAAAAGTAAGAATTAAAGAAGATATCCAAACTATTCTCATTATGAGGCCATGAATGAGTTCCCCAGAGCGAGGAATGAATGAATGAATGAAGCTAGAGGCTCTGCTTTTTCGGGGTTTTCATTGTTTGGGCCCAGTTTTTGGCGGCGAGTCGATTTTTGGAGGACCTCACAATCGGTAAGAGCACAGCATTACGGGCGATTAGGTGTTAAACACACACAATTCGTTGGGCATTCCTCTTCCTATATCTCTCCCCTCTGACATAATTTATGATCCGTGGAACATTGCCCAAACCCTCTTCTACTGTTCAAAAAAAAAGGGGGTTCTACTGCCATAGAGTTGTAGAACCCTGCAGGTAGTTGGACCCACCTCGGTGGTCGGCGGTGGCTCCTCCCTCATAAGAACCCGAGGCTTCCAGATTTTCACTCAAGTGCAATTCCTGAAGCATGCGCCGCTGGACACTCGACTGCAAATCGCAGCGAAAAACTGCAACTATGCACTGAAAATTGTTAAATAATACTGAAACCCAATTTTAAATTAAAAAAAATATTTTTGGGTTAATTTTATAGGTAACTTAAGTTTACTTTTATATTTTTCATAAATTATAATGTATTTAAGAAATAGAGCTGTTGCTCTCTATATAATTTCTTAAATAATATTTATATTTATGAATGAATTTACATATATTTTTCTCTGTGCAAACTACAGGAGCTTTTTCGTTGGCGCCTCGGCGCCGCAATTAAGCAGAAATCGGCAAAGTACAACCAAAAGTAAAAATAAAATAAGAGAGCAAAAATTAAGGTTAATGCAGGCCGTGGTCCGCTAATTAAGATATGGTTGCCTGGCCGCGAACGCTCCAGTGATTCCCGATTCCCATGCTCCTGGCTCCTGCCTGCACCTTTCGACAAGTCATTGAGCTGTTAAATTTATTTAATGTCCGCACAATGCCCGGCCAGAGCATGTTGCCAGTGGCTTTGTTATTAATTTTTATTGCCGAGCGATTATTGAGACAAGTTCATTTTGTCCCTGGACAGCACCATTTGGTATTATTCGCTGGAATTGTCCGAGTCACGGATTCCCAGGATACCGAGGAGATGCGAGAGAGATCACAAGATCAGCAGCCTGCCTGCTGTGCCTTTGTCTGCAGGTCCTTCTTCTTTTTTGCCGGAGCTCAATGAGAAGTCCTTCATTCATTCAGTTTTGAGTTTGGTTTCCATTCACCCGCGTTTCCCTGTTTTCTTTTTGTGGGTGTGTCGCCAAATGGATTACACTAATGCGACAGTTTGTCCCACAATTTAATGCACTCGCCGCACACTCGAGGATTTAATGATGTTCCTTCCCATCGAGCTCAAGTGTGTGTCGGCAGGAGATTCGCAAAAAGGATTTTCGAAAGACAACGAAATCCTTTCATACGCCTCAAGAACCCTTCATATTTCATATATCGTCGGCACTTGAGAACCAGAGAGGGCCACAAGTGTTTATTGTCTGGCGGTTCTTTTTTTCAGGAGATCCTGTAACCGATTCCCGATCCTCCCTCATCGGTCCGCTTCAAGTGCAGGTGAGGGCGAGAGCACGAGCCCCGTTTCGGTGACTAAGCGACTTTTCGGCTCAAGGACCTGTACTTTCTGGAGACGCTGGAACTGATGCGCTTAACTCGTTGACTTTGTTTGCGATCTGCTGGATCATCCGGGGCAGCCAGGATCAAGTGAGGTCCTTGCATACTCCAGTTACTCAAGGGTTGCAACACCCACGAGAAAAGAAACAAAATTTAAGGGATTACAACCAGTTTTTAATGCTTAAAAAATTCTTAATAGTATTTTAAATCTCCCTACTTTCTGTACCACATCTGAAGCGTCCTCATGCGCTTCACTTTTTTCTGCAACTGCAGAACTCCGTACAGTAGGGCCTCAGCGGTGGGCGGACATCCCGGCACGTATATGTCCACCGGGACGATGCGATCGCAGCCACGGACCACCGAGTAGGAGTAGTGATAGTAGCCACCGCCATTGGCACAGCTGCCCATCGAGATTACCCACCGAGGCTCGGGCATCTGGTCGTAGACCTTTCGCAAAGCCGGTGCCATCTTGTTGGTCAGTGTCCCGGCCACAATCATCACGTCAGCCTGGCGGGGAGAGGCCCGGAAGACCACTCCGAAGCGATCCATGTCATAGCGAGGGGCGGCAATGTGCATCATCTCGACGGCACAGCAGGCAAGGCCAAATGTCATCGGCCAAAGGGAGCCCTTGCGGCCCCAGTTCAAGAGATCATCCAGCCGGGCCATGGTCCACTCCGTCCAGTTCTTCTGATCCCGGCCAAAGGGCGAGTAACCCCATTTGGGTGGATCCTTACAGGCATAACCGTAGACCGGCATGGTCTTTTGCTCACGAGCCAAAGGGTATTGAATCATAGCTGGAATGCGACCCAGGAGCAGCTTCCTGGCTTCCTGGAAGCGCATCATTCTGGAGGGAATTTGTGTTTCTAGTCAGAGCAAAACAAGTGTAAGAAACTTACTTACTTTCTGATTTTTGAAGGAGTCACTTATGGCAAACTATTCTAGTTATGAACGAACACTTTGACACATTTTCCAAAAGGTAATATGACCTAAGGTAAGAATCGATGTATAACTATAAAATTAAGATTTTTGTGGCAAAAACAAAGGTTTTAACTGAAAATTTAAACAAATAAACTCAAGTTCGGAAATAACTCAAAGCAATGACTTCATTCAGTCTTTATCTAAAACCTTATTAACCATTTTAAAGGCAGTACCTTTAGTATTTACAACATGCCCAGAGATACTTCTTATTAAAGAGGCAATCAATAATTTACGATTCATTTTTACACCTCAGCTCGCTGCTCTATGGATACATGTATATATTTACAAAATTCTACTATATTCTGCCTTCCCATAGCCATCAGTCAGCTCTCTTCCTGGCGTCAAAATCAATCCAAAACAGTAGGCACTCAACGGCCTGGGCGGACAGCGAACAGGAATCGCTCTCTGGGCTCACGGGCCTCATAAATACGCATGAAGCCTCCCATTCATGCCACATCGCACCGAGATCGTTTAAAAGGAAATTATTAGCTGATTGCAGCGGCAACAGCAGCGCCAGCCCCCGCTGCTGATGATCGGGTATTTAATGGGACCCGGGGACCTGGGGACATGGGGACACTGGGGACATGGTGGCTGGGACACGGAACTTGGGCCATGGAGTGGATGCATCCGCGGAGAGCTTACGCAATCGATGCTTGGGCTCATTACGAAAGCGAACATAGAGAAAGGCACTTGGAAAAATTATTTTTAAAATGCAATATTTGTATTATCTTATATTAATATTTATATTTTAATATATGTCATATTTTTCAAGGAAAAAATAAGGCATTAGTGGCCTTTACATGATGAAGAAAGATTATATATATTATATTATAAATACATTCACAGAACACTTTTATACTTAACCCAAGACTCCTAAAGTTTGTGAAATATTTTTCAAAGTGCTTCTAGGCGGAGTCATGGCGCTGTCGCAGCTGGCAGTCAATTTTGCTCGCTTGGAAAAATGGCAACTGCCTGCTGCCTGACTGTGTCTTTTTGCGGTTTTTAATTAACGCTTTTGCACAATGCTTGTCTAATTACGCCTTTGGTGCCACACAGGCACGCCAGCCCAACGGCAGCCGCTACTAAATCATCAATATTGTCGCAGCAGTCGCAGCTGCTTGAGAATCCTTCAGGATGAGCCATAGAAAACCGCTTGGTCGGGGTTAAAAATAATAAAAAAATACAGGAGACAGGCGACAGGAGACAGGAGAGAGACAGGCGGACAAGGCAACGACGATCATCGCATGGCAATTAGGCATTGGCTGCATTTGATGCATCATTAATTGAATTAAATTTGCATTTAAATGCGAGACTATGAATGGCAAGGCAGGGAGCGCACCTCACCTTTTCCCAGCCAACTCGTCTGGAGTGGACCTGCTGCTGCTGCTCCTGCTGATGAAGTCATACACATATAGGTAGGACCACTGCTCTTACGCAGCAAAATGCCAATTTAAAAAAGGTAAAAACCAAATTGACAACGCAAAATAGACTATCGTCAATTTTAAATCAATATGTCAGGATGCCAGGTAAATTGGAGAGCAAAATAAAACGAGTTTGGGCCAAGGTTTATGCCTACCGAAGCATTCTGATTGTGTTTAAATGTATCACAGCTGTACAAGACCATTAAACAAGAAAGGACGCTAATATACCCTTGCAACTTACAATTAAGAGCACTATGAATTCACCAAATTTGATCAAATGAAAAGAAAAACTAACAGGAATTATATAAAGCATATAAAAAACAAGTAAGAAAGCTACAGTCGTTCGTGAACGACTGTTATATACCATGTACCAAAATATAGCAGTGCCATAGGCAACGCCCACAAAGACGACGCCCCATATAAGAGGCATACAAAACACAGAAAACGGTTTAATTGCATACCCAACATTTTTATGTAATAAAAACTAATAATCGAGCTCATCATTTAACATCTTTCTTTCGTTTTTTTTATTCATACATTCAAATTATGAGTCATTTGAAACAGCTTTTCCTCGTAAAAAGGTCAAAAATGCTGATCTACGCATTAAAAAAGCCAATTTAAAATGGCTAAAATAAGTTGGTTTCGCTGGGTCAAAGCAAAATAGACTATCATCAATTTAAAATCAATATGTCACATAAATTGGAAGGGAAATCAACGCCAAAAGCCGCCAACAACAACAACAAGGACAACAGTATTGGCCAAGTTGAAAATGTGGTAAAAAGCGAAAAAAGGAGTCCGAGCGGAAGATGCGAAATAAATGTAAGTAAAGGCCAAGGAGGAGGACTGCAATTATGGGAAGTTCAGTTTGGAATGCTCTTTTCATAGAAAAATATACTTAATATATGTAAATTCAGATTTTAAAAATCAACAGATCCCTTTCTAAAATTAAAAAAAAATCGTCTTGCTTGTGACTAAATTCAGTTGGAAATTATTGTGCAAAAGCAAAAATTCATTATCCCGATTTTTTACTTTCGAATAAAAAATATACTAAAACTATATAAAATTTTTCGAAGTCATTGAAATATTTTAACTTTTTGTTCGGAGGGAGGGGAACTTGTCATTCCTAAATCTTTTTTCTAAAACAGTCTTTAAAGAGCTTTCAAGTTTGTACCTGAGCTTAGCTCATAAGAAACCCTTGTAAGGGTATCTCAAAACTGGACAAAGACTGGACTCTTGCAGTGCGATTACTTTACTATAATTCGTCGTCATCGTTGCCGCAGCTTCTGCTTTTGTGCAATTGTGGCTGCTGCTCCTGCTGCTGTTTTGGTGACATCGTCGCTGGGGTTTTATTGGCCACTTTTGGCCACATCAGCGACAACGATGAGACAGGCGAGCGAGCGCGCTGCTTCCTGTCTTACATATGGTATATATACTCGTAGGAT